>JACCPG010000584.1:99307-267666 GCA_016069955.1 Drepana arcuata
GGCCACGTTCCAACTACCCAGATCAAATCGATCGCACACACAAGGAGAATCAAGGATGGGAACGTCAAACTATTCGAAACCGGCGTACATGTAAGAGACTGATGAATATGAATACAAAAAGGTCTTAATTATTATAATATATCCTCACGCCTTCCCACAAGGGTCCCCGAAGGGGTAGGCAGAGGTGTATAGGTAATACCCACACACCCACTTTCCGCCAGATGTATATTAGGTGCATACGCCTTTGAATACGCCTTTGAATTACTACGCCTATAATACTATACTATATTATAATATAGTATAATATTATAGTATAAATATAAATACTATATCATACTATAATACGCCTCTTAATCTTAATAATAACCCTTTGAATTTCTTCTCAGACGTATGCAGGTTTCCTCTCGATGTTTTCCTTCACCGTAAAGCTCGTGGTGTGACTAATCACTGTACTTAAGTTATGTATTATATATATATAACTTTTATAAGCCGTGCATATGTAAGCCGTGGTGGCCGAGTGGTTCGAGCAGTTGGCTGCGACACAAAGATCGCAAGTTCGAATCCCGACTGTACCAATGAGTTTTTCTGAACTTAAGTATATATATATATATATATATATATATATATATATATACTTAACGCGATATATATATATATATATATATATATATATATATCGCATTTATAATAAATACCTCGGGACAATTCCACACAAATTTACAAGCAAAGCTTGTGTTATAGTTACCAGACGATGGCTTATTATATACATCATATATATATATATAAAGCCGTGGTGGCCGAGTGGTTCGAGCAGTTGCCTGCGACGCAAAGGTCGCAAGTTCGAATCCCGCCTGTACCAATGAGTTTTTCTGAACTTAAGTACAGTGATTAGTCACACCACGAGCTTTACGGTGAAGGAAAACATCGTGAGGAAACCTGCATACGTCTGAGAAGAAATTCAAAAGGCGTATGTATAGTCGTGCTTGAGTAACGGCGATGGACTCGCCATCTGTCACGTTGGCACCTAATATACCTCTGGCGGAAAGCGGGTGTGTGGGTATTACCTATACACCTCTGCCTACCCCTTCGGGGACCCTTGTGGGAAGGCGTGAGGATATATCATTATATTATATATATATATATATATATATATATATATATATATATATCCAGTTAAATATATACGTATTTCCTTACAGTCACATCGTTATCCGGAAAGCCTCATGTCATGAGTCATTCCTCCCTAATTGGTTCGCGTCTGCATTTTTAATTTGTCAACTTTATGTCATAATGTTTAATTGGATGGAATGTTCGAATGATGTGCGGGTAATTATTTGCGTGGTACATTTTGAATCATACAAAGTAACACAACATATTCAGATGTTTATGGTTTACGGATAGCACGTCGAGAACACGGGGTTCTCGGTCATGCGGGATGTTCGCAGACGCGCACGTGGCCTGCTTCCATACTACCATGCGCAGGCGCACATCCCTGACTCACAGGCTACGGGCCAGCGCCAACCCTATACTTGCTGGCGATTAGGTTTGATCTTCAGTATGTGAAACATTCCTCAATGATTTATATACTCGTTTAATAATCACATACTGGAAATCACAAAATAATTAATGTTTTTAATTGCCTGCGTTTCTATAGTTGCTACTAACATAGTGTTTGAAGCTACCGTTTTTGTGTACTAACCCTTGTTGATCCAATTTTATTTAATTGATTTGTTTAAAACATTACAACCATCAACAGTCTTGACCATTGAGGCACGTTTACCCTACATACATACATATAATCACGCCTCTTTCCCGTAGGGGTAGGCAGAGACCACATCCTTACATACTTCTTTCACTTTGTCCAGTTTCATGCTCTTCGATTTAAAGTACTCTTGACCTGACCTTTTTTCAAGACGTCCCTAATTTGCCTTGTCCCTTTCAACACTAGCCTTATACACTTTTGTCGTCAATCGTTCTTCATTAATTCTCTCGACATGGCCACACCATCTCAGCATACCTTTCTAAATTTTTGTCACTACATCTTCTTTCGTTGTTTACGCTTAACGATACATATACCAATTTAAGGCTTAACTAGCCTTAAATTACCCCAATAGTGATAAATTCAAAGCTTCATCATTATACAGTTTTAATAGCGCGAAATCATCATTCAAATTTGGTCATAATTCATATTAATCAGTAATTTCTTGGAATCATTCAATTGTGTTAACCAATCAAGTATCAAGTTGCTTTGTTTGTAGAGACAAAGACTTATGTCAACCCTTGTGACATTCGCGGAGAGCGTTGACATTCGTGACTCAATTAAGGTAATTTGAGGGTATGCAGAATATTGAGAAATGTTTGCTTCGTAAGACTTAGGTTTGCTCGAGAAACCGCATATTTGAAGAGCAAGGTTGGATATGTTTTTAGTTTGGTTCTCATAGATCTTACTGTAAGTCTAAAGACTGGCGCTCTACTCTCTCTGCCTACCCCGTTAAGGACTCTGTGATGATATAATGATGATCATGAGAAATGCGAGTTTGTGAGGATGTACGGATATTTCTTACTCAATCAAGCCAGACCGACTTAACGAAATTGAGAAAAGATAATGTTTTATAAAAATCCGTGGTGGACGAAAGATTAGTTACATGCAATGACAAGTATGCAGGTTCTACTCCTGGCAGAAACAATGTTTTTTTTCTATATTTAAGTACAGTGACTGGTAACATCACGAGCTTTGTCTCGGGTATAACTTCGTATATCTATATATATAAAAATGAATGTTTGTCTGTATATCCTTCATAGAATCGTAAACGGCTGGACTGATTTTAATGATTTTTTCTGTTTCTTTAGGTGGATTCGAGAATGGTTTGGATTTTTTTACCCAAGCGTAGCTGGGCGGCACAGCTAGTCACCTATCATCATCTCTATTCCTAATAGAAATGATAACCAATTGTAAAATATATATAAAAGCAACTTTCTAGAAGGTTTGCAAGTTTCTTTAAAATGTTCTTTTTAACCATGTATCTTACCCCTGTTCAAATAAACTGTTCTGTACTGGTCTTGAAGCTGCGTATACCTTTACAAATTATTTCTACAAAGCCATCTCGACTATACTATTCAGATATGCAAATAAATGGGAAGATATAACTCAGTACACCGGTCCTCTCCAGTTGTTAGAAAACGAGTATGCTATCGACAAAAACTAACGTTTTAATTGCGAAAATAAATCTTATGCTATCAATACTAGTGATCACTTTTGATTGCCCATAGTATACAACAGTAAACCATGTACACCTACGCAGATTTCTGCGACTCCATAACACAAAGGAACCAATTTACATTGAGCTCTAACAATTTGGGATTCGCTTTCTTTGGGATGAAATTTTTCTAGTTTTAAGTGTCTCGGTAACTTGGCTACATGTATCATTGTGGAATATACGTTTGGAATTTACTATAGTAGTCCATCCAGTAGTAGGAGAATAGTGTTCTTGGATAAATAAATCGATCGGACACTCAAGGACAAGAACGTCAGCCAGCAGTATTCGAAAACGACGAGCATGTATGAAGGAAGAATGATGAATGAGAACGGAGCGAAAGAGCTGTCAGACTAGAGCTCTCTCCAGCTGTCTACCCTCTCTTTCTACCGCGTGACGGAACCAGAGGTGATGATATGATGTCTCAATAAACAAAAAGAAATATCTATTGAGCCGTGGTGGCCGAGTTGTTCGAGTAGTTGCCTGCGAAACAAAGATCGCAAGCTCGAATCCCGACTGTATTAATGAGTTTTTCTGAACTTAAGTCTGTACTTAAGTCACACCACGAGCTTTACGGTGAAGGAAAACATCGAGATGACCAGCATACGTCCGAGAAGCAATTCAAAGGCGTATGTATAGTCGTGCTTGAGTAACGGCGATGGACTCGCCATCAGTCACGTTGGCACTTACAATATGTCTCTGGCCTACCCCTTCGGGGACCCTTGTGGGAAGGCGTGAGGATAAATATCAATTTTTAGGGAGGATCTTTTGTCACCGTTTGAAGTCGTCGATTAGCATACTCAAAGGATCCCGTATCCAAGAGATAAAAAATATACGATCTTGAAACCTGTCGAGTGATGTCACTACCTGAATCCTTAACTTGCTACCTCATTATCACACTGTATTCTATCCTGCTCACACTTATATTGAAATCCAATCCTCTTATTCAACGTAAGGGTAACGTTATATTTTAATACATTATTTATAAAACAACAGTCTCTTCATACATGCTCGTCGGTTTCGAGTACTCTTTACGTTCCCGTCCTTGAGTCTCCGATCGATTTGATCTAGGTAATTGGAACGTAGTTTTTATTCACGTTCATATTGTATTCTGTTTCGTCAATCTTCCTTCACTCATCCTTTCTATATGTCCAAACCAACGTAACATGCCTTTCTTCATCTTTACAATCACCCCCTCGTTCACGCCAGTTGCTTTGCGAATCTCTTGGGGATTCAATTTAGTATCGTATCTATAAGCCGTGGTGGCCGAATGGTTGGGGTAGTCGTCTGCAAAACAAAGACCGCAAGTTCGAATCCCGACTGTACCAATGAGTATTTCTGAACTTAAATTCAGTGATTAGTCACATCACGAGCTTTACGGTGAAGGAAAACATCGAGAGGAAACCAACATACGTTTGACAAGCAATTTAAAGCTGTATGTATAGTCGTACTTGAGTAACGGCGATGGACTCCCCATTTGTCACGTTGGTACGAAAATATATCTCTGGCGGCAAGTTGATGTGTACTACCTATACACCTCTGCCTATCCCTTTGGGGTCCTTTGTGGGATGGCGTAATAATAATCTTATCACGACCTCAAATAATGGGTTCCCGGGATACAACAATATTGTTAAAGCAACAAAACTCGGTCCATTGAGCAGCTGCCCTAATTACGCGCCCTAACGAATAGATATCAAACAGGTTTGACGTATAAAAAATCATCACAAACGCACATATTACACTATGCATCGTCCTTAACATCAATGGGATACGGTTTAAAATACAATGGCCAGTTGAATATACATACATTATAAATCGGTTCTTGGGACTTCGAAAAATACTTTTTAATAGAGTTCTTCGAACGTGTTTTTTTTAAAGTGTTTGTCTCTGTATTTAGTACCTTGGCTTTTGAACGTCGGCTGTGATGGCACCTCCTTGGCGAGTTATCACTTAAAAAACAGCGTAGGTGGCCGGAATTTCGTCCTTTTGTCCATCATTTATTCATACAAAAAAATATATTATAAATACCAACATTTTGTGAGTATGTGAGTTGATATGACTGTAAGTATATTGTGGATTCTAAAATATATAACTTTATATTTGAAAGTTTGAACAAATTTAGGTGTTAATCTGCCTTCTCCTTCGAGAGCCCTTGAACCTTACTAGAACCGTAGTGGCCGAGTGGTTCGAGCAGTTGCTTGCAACACAAAGAATGCAATTTCGAATCTCGACTGTACAAAAAAGTTTTTCTGAACTTAAGTACAGTACTTTGTAGACTGAAAGAAAACATCGAGAAGAAACCTGCATACGTTTGAGAAGAAATTCAAAGGCTTAGTGTATAACGGCGAATAATCCCATATTCAACAAATTCCATAGAAACTTCAGTAAATTTTACCCCAAAAAAAAACTTAACTCTTCGTTTAAATCAAAGCAGTTTTTATTAAAGAGACTTATTATTATATATTTAAAATCGTTTTATACAGTCACCAATTGAAACCCAGGCATGCGTTCTATGAAGTAAAATCAAGTAAATCATTATCAAGCAAAAGTAATTATGCTTGCATGATCCAAACTGCATACTAGCGCTATCTATCGTCAACGGTTGAAGTTAAACTTAACAACAAACCTTATAAAAAGATACAAATATTGTATAGCTTTGCAGTTAATAAAAATAATCAGTAATTAAAAGAAGAACCAAATTCAATGAATAATTTTCAAATTAAATTCATTTTTTAATTGCCAATACACGAGTATTGGCATTAATTTCTAAAAAAATTTTAAGTGTAATCTGATATCTAGCTACTGTTTTTAACGAAACATAAAATTTACTAAATAGTTATTTTTAAATTTGCATACATATTTAATTTTAGAAACTTACCATAAACTTAGGAATTGACACCAAATCACAATCAAAACAATCCGATAAAGTCACCGTACCTACAATCCGTGCACATTACACAACGAATAAAACAAATATTACAATTTATTTTATATATTTACTTCGTAAATCCGCTATAAAACGTGCGAATCTTCAAAATAAGAACGCGCGAATTCGTGTCAAAATGTCAAAGATGACAGCACTACGTCCGACGCGCCACAGCGTTGACACCGCACTGGTCGAAATGCATTCGCTACGAAAATCGTGTGTGACGGACGACGAGTTACACACGGGATTGATTGTACCCGTGTGTATGATAATAAAGAAGTACACGCACAATGTACACGTACCTACAATACGAAAATGCGATTCAAGACGAACCATATATCAAGTATCAAAATTACATACACTTGTAATTTTGATACTTATATGAGATGTTTGTATAGTCGTGCTTGAGTAACGGCGATGGACTCGCCATTTAATAAATTATTAGTTTCTTTAATTAAAAAAATATTTATTAAATCTCCGCGAAAGCAGGGCTTATTCATCCACATATCTGCCTACTACGGGGACCTTGGCAAGGCGTGGAGATAAAATTTACTTACCGATAACAGGTAAAACAGCGGGTCGTATCTAGTCTAGCATTATTCTTGTTGGATATCTTATTTAACACGTAAGTTTAGTTTAACGTTGAGATTGTTCCATTATAAAAGACCTTCAATTCGCGAGACACAGAATGGCAGAATGGCTGCAATCAGACAGATAAAGTACATGTTTATCTCAGTAAATAGCATTGCTGTCTTAAATTTCAGAAATATTGTTCGTCGTTTAATTAATTCAGAACCTGCTTGATCTCGTTTTGTCTCAATAGTATAATGAGAAATGGAAGATCAAACTCATATACTATTCGAATGTGTCTAGGAGACTTAGAAGAAGACAGGAGATGCAGAAGAGTATACAGAGGAAGACCACATTCCAACTACATAGATCCTTCCAACTATCAAGGATGGTATGTTAAGAGTGGTCGAAGCCTACGAGCTTGTATTAAGAGGCTGGCAAATATGGAAGGAGCGAAAGATTTGTAAGTCTGGAGCTCTACTCTTTCTGCCTACCCTTAAGACGTGATGAAATGTACGTACATTCATATGTCACTAGAAATCAAGGTATCTTAATTGATGACAATATGCGGATGAAGCGAAAGGTTTTCAAGTCTTGAGAGAACTGGCTACTCTCTCTGCCTACCCCATGAGGTTCAGAGCGTGATAATATGTACATATATAAGCCGATGCAGAGCACTAACCCGAAGAATATTCAGTCAGACCAAGTCTATTTTCAGCCGTTCCTGTAAAGACAGTCTCACTGCAGCTTGTCTAAGTTTAGGAGCGTCTGGAGCTTAAATAAAGCTTAGTTCTTTTAAGCTTTTTTATCTAAATAACAAGGCAGATTGAAGTGTCTGCTCGTATGAAAATAACATACATTTTCTTAATGCAAATGAAAGTATATATTTACTATACCGATAGCAAAATACAACAGCTGATTAATTTTCAGGGAACTTTCACTAACAGATATATAAATCCTCACGCTTTCCCACCAGGGTCCGCAAACGGGTAGGCAGAGGTGTATACGTAATACCCACACATCCACTTTCCACTAGAGATATATTTTAGGTGCCAACGTGACAGATGGCGAGTCCATCGCCGTTACTCAAGCACGATTATACATACGCCTTTGAATTGCTTCTCAGACGTATGCAGATTTCCTCTCGATGTTTTCCTTCACCGTAAAGCTCGTGGTGTGACTAATCACTGTACGGAAAGATAGTTTATGTTATAAGGAGTAACTTAAGCTCATGTCTATATTCTTGCAGGTCTGTATCTTAGATACATATCCTCACGCCAAGTCCCACACGGGGAGGCAGAGGGAGTAGAGCTAACGTACCTTAAAGAGCTGATAACTGGCTTAACTATGGCAACACATCTCCCCCGTAATGCAAAGTTCAGGTAGCAGTTTCAGAATTTGGTAGACAATCACATGAGGTTGATAAAAACCTTGTTAAAACAATGTATTATGATGCTCCCTGTAGCTTTCTAATCTTGTAACGAAAAAATATTATTGTTGTATATGCCAAATGATTTGAGTTATGAGTAACCATGGAGATTCTTGCCGGTTCTTCTCCATGGAAGCGACCAACCCGAACCGTGCTCTTTTTTCGACGTTTTATAAGTGCCCACCTGGGCCTATGTGAAATAAAAAGATTTTGATTTTGATTTTGATTTTGATTTTGATTTTGATTTTGATTTTGGAGAGTGAGGAATAAGTATGCAGCTCGTTTAATGGATTCAATTTTACCCTCAACACGTCAATTACCCTCCCAACTGCATGTATTTTTTAAAGCAAATTTTTAATGCAGAGAAATCCTCTACCGCGTAGCGTCGTACCAGTCTTTTTCTGGACCTTCGACGTTTCACAACATGAACGGTTTGCTCATATTTTTTTAAGAATGGGTGTGACCATGGTTTAAATATAAAAAGGCCTTTAGTTAAATTAGCTGACTGGAACCATGAAATCGACGACATGACGAATGTTCGTCAGCTTAGACCACAATCAAAAACTTAAAATCATCACCATCATATCATCACGACGAGTCCCTGATGGGGAAGGCAGAGAGAATAGAGCGCCATTTCTCTGTAGACTTGAATACCTCTTTCGCTTCGTCCACATTCATCAGTCCCTTCATACATACTCGCTGGTTTCGAGTACTCTTGACGTTCCCATCTTTAAGTGTCCGTTCGGTTTGATCTAGGTAGTTGGAACGTGGTCTTCCTCTGCCTCTGCACACACATTCGCTTTGTATATCTGCTTCGTCAATATTTCTTCTCTCATCCTTTCTATATGTCCAAACCAACGTAACATTACTTTCTTCACCTTTACAATTACACCCTCATTCACGGCAGTTGTTTTGGGAATCTCTTCATTGCGGATTCGATTTAAAATCATTACACCGACTTCATAAAACAAAAGACAAATTATCTTCTGTCATTATTAACTACATCAGATACCAAATTCTTCAGATACCTCCCAAAAAGTATCCTACGCCCCCGAGATAAAAATCACCTTTCCATTGACGAAAATTAATCAAAAATTCTTTTAAAAAAAGGTGCATCAAGATTTTGTATTCTCTAAGGTATTTTGAACATCTGGCGACCGAAGATACTGACTGACCAATCTCGACCAGACTGGTTGTTTTTGCACCTGTCAGCCCGAGACCTGTTCGAGCGGATGTTCCGACCGTTCACCCGGGGGGAGAGAGACGGAGCTATAAGCGTGCCGAGAGAAGGGAACACACAGATGATTTATATCACGTGCGAGAGAGATGGGCGTAGGGCGCGTGGCGCGGGAGTGAGATGCGTGTATTATTGGTCGAAGTTGCTTGTTTTATTTAGTAATCCAGTTATAATAAGCTATAGTACTTACTTGGTTGGCTTCTGAATGCGTTAAAGGGTGATTTGTAACATTGTTCTCGATCTTAAGTATGGTATTGTTTCACTCGTTATTCTAAGAGTATTCCTATATTCATGCCTTCCTCATAGAACACGGACCACGTTTCGTCGGAGATTTAACTAGGTGCTAGCCTTACTGATTGCGAGTCCAGTACGCCCTGAGCCGAGGTCCGTACCCCACAAGGGGTGCCCTTAGCTCTGTTGCTTAGTACTAAAGTGCCTGGCTGGAGGCCTAGGTCTCGCCATTGACCGGTTAAGTAGCAATTGTTCCCGCTACGAGAGACAACACAAAAAAAATCGCAGAAAGGTTAGTTTGTTCTCATTATAAAAATGGTTGCCTGTAAAGTCGGTTTTACGGGCGAAGATTTTACGTGACAACGTCTTTTTCTCGGTAGAATATTTATTGATATGAATATAATTAAATTGCACAATAGGAACAAGGAATTGAATGAAAATAAGAAATGCACAAATTTTAACTATAGAAATATATTTTGTTTACTAAAACATTGAGGCATTCGGCGGGCCTCTCTCTCGTTCGGTGACTCATCGTAACGTTACCGGGCGTTACACTTTTTCATAAGTGACTCCCAGCCGCAACCTAATTTAAGACGTTGTCACGTCAAAAAAAGAAATTGCGAGTCCATCACCTCTGAAGCACAACTGAACATAAATTTAAGAGCTGGACCCTTGATGCAATGCTTCCATTTTTTTCTGTCCGTTTAACTTTGAAAACAGAAACCTAAGAAAAGGGTAACCATGGAGTTTCTTGCCGGTTCTTCTCCATGGCACCGACCAACCCGAACCGTGGACCTTTTTCGATGTTTTATAAGTACGCCCATCGAGACCTATGTGAAATAAAATATTTTGATTATTGTTTTTTTTACTACTGTATCTATGAATTTCTTCTCAAACGTATGCAGGTTTCCTTACCATGTTTTCCTTCACCTTAAAGCTTGTGGTGAGACAAAATCTATGTATTTTATCTCCGAATCACTGCTTGGTATAGATTACCGAGGTTTGAACCTGTTATTTGACGTCGCAGGTCACCTACTTAAACCACAGATCACTTAACAAAAAGGTCCAAAAAAATTTTAACCCAACACTGGATATTGCAAGCAAAACCAATCAGCTATTCACGTTTGTTAGCAAAAAGTATTTGCTGGAAGTATTTACGCCACTATTGCTACAATAAAATATTACAAATAGGCACAGTTTGTTAGATGAAACGCACAAATCTTAAGGACTGCTAATTCTCATATATAGGTAGGTATAATATATCCTCACGCCATCCCACAAGGGTCCCCCAAAGGGGTAGGCACAAGTGTATAGGTAGTACCAACACACCCACTTTTCGCCAGAAAAATTTTTTTAGATGTCAACGTGACAGATGGCGAGTCCATCGCCGTTACTCAAGCACCTCTATACAAACGTCTTTGAATTTCTTCTCAGACGTATGCAGGTTTCCTCTCGATGTTTTCCTTCACCGTTCTGCTCGCGGTGTGACTAATCACTGTACTTAACTTTTAAATTATATTAAAATATTGTTAACTACCTGTTTATAAAGTAACTGTTAAAAAATAGCTTTAGTGTATTTGTATATACTGGTATTGCCCCGCGTTTTCACCCGTGTAAACTTGTAATTTAAGTAATTTTTCCATCCACCTAATTGTATATCTGAGCCAATTTTCTTTAAGGTGTGACACTAGAAGAACTCCTTGCTGTATTCTCTGGTATGAATATTAAAATCCAATGCGCCGTCGTAGGTACTGTGAGGTTCTACCAAAGTACTATTAAATATTCGTGGATTACCCTCGCAATAGATCAATGTATAATTCAGCAAATCCTGGGCTTAAATAATAATTTAGTGGGAAGTAGGTAATGTATGTATTATCCGATCATACAAAGATGCAGGAACTTTCCAGGGTTAAATGCTATCATAATCCCGGATTAAGCGGAGCGAAATAGGCTGGATATAATTTCCATACATTTGTTTGTATGGGCCAGTGTCGTATTTAGTTACCGTAAGCTCCAATAGTGCGGGGAACTTAGGAATGAGTCACACTGAGTGGAACTTTGAATAAATAACATATTATATACATACAAATAAATAAAATTGGAGTGTCTGTTTGTAATATTAAAATAACCGCTTTTTACCAATTGCATATGGATGTATATACGATTCATACATACATACATACATATAAATCATCACGCCGAGTTCCTAACGGGGTAGGCAGAGAGTATAGAGCGCCAGTTCTCTTTAGACTTACATACCTCTTTACGATACATAAACCAAAATATATATTTGTCAGTCTGTCGGTCGGTCTGTGTGCCTGTTTGTTCCGGATAATCTCTGAAACGGCTGGACCGATTTTAACGGGACTTTCACTGGCGGATAGCTGATGTAAAAAGAAATAACTTAGGCTACTTTTATTTTAGAAATCAAATATAAACTTTTTGTTAAATTCCACGCGGACGAAGTCGCAGGCACAGCTATAACATATATAAATCTCACAATGGTCCCAGAAGGGATCCCACACACCATTCCCTGGAAATATTTTGGAGGTGCCAACGTGACAGATGCCGAATCGATCCACCTGTGTGGCGACTTCTTTACTCACTTAATTAAGTACACTGATTCACCCCACGAGCTTCACGTCAACGAAAACATCGAGAAGAATGCTGCATATTTTTGAACATATAGCTCTGGCGAAACGTGGGAGTAGTTCCGTCTCTGTTTTCCTCTAGGGTGCGCTTATTTGTATATTAAACTATGTCTGTTGAGGAGACCCTTCGATGATCAGGTCTACCCCCCACAACCAGTCCAACCCAGCTTCCCTAGCTCGCAACGCTTTAAGTGGATGTCCGTACCGGGGTACCCTTCGCTGTGTTAGCTTTACTAAGCTACTACTTTACTACCTAGGAAACATCAGGCTGATAGTCTCTAGTGTATTAACATCGGGATGACCCAGGCTCTCAGCCATAGGTAGTCTATGGCTGAGAGCTAGGTCATCTAGGTCATCCCGATATTCGATTAAGAACCCAAGTTCTCTTAGCTCACGCTACGTAACACAACGCAAGGTAAAAATATTGGTCACTTCGCATTGTAGAAAAATTCTCAAAGCCTTACTGCAAGGGACCCTGGAGAGGTAGGCGGAGGTGTATACACGTCCAATTTTCGCCGAAAATATATATAAGGTGACAGATGGTGAATAGCCATGGTGGCCGAGTGGTTCGAGCAGTTGCCTGCGACGCAAAGGTCGCAAGTTCGAATCCCGACTGTACCAATGAGTTTTTCTGAACTTAAGTACAGTGATTAGTTACACCACGAGCTTAACGGTGAAGGAAAACATCGAGAGGAAACCTGCATATGTCTGAGAAGAAATCCAAAGGCGTATGTATAGTCGTGCTGGAGTATCGGCGATGGACTCGCCGTCTGTCACGTTGGCGGCGTACCTCTGGCGGAAAGTGGGTGTGTGGGTTATGACCTGTACACCTCCGCCTACTCCTTCGGGGACCCTTGTGGAAGGCGTGAGATGGTGAATTAGTGCCGTATTTATTCTTGAGAATTTTAAGTCGTCCCCCTAGTGTGTCTACAGTGCGAGAATCGTTTTGCCTAATCCCCACAGCCGAGGGTTTTATATTTATTGAGTAGTTTCGGTTCCAACTCTGTAAACTTATGGATACAAGTCTTTTAACTTCATTAATAGCAATTGCCAAAGCAAAGCCGTGGTGGCTGTGTGGTTCGAGGAGTTGCTTGCAACACAAAGATTGCAGGTTCGAATCCCGACTGTAAGAACAAGAACAAACTCGTAAGTTATATCTTCGGTTGGAAGTGGGTGCGTGGATACTACCTTAACACCTCTGCCCCCCCCCCCTTCGGGGACCCTTGTGGGAAGGTGTGAACATACATACATATCATCACGCCGAGTGCCCAACGGGGTAGGCAAAGAGAATAGAGCGCCAGTTCTCCCTAGACTACATACCTCTATCGCGAAGATATATATATTTTTTTTTTAATTTTTATTACAAAGAACAGTTGAAACTAACTACTTACAGATAAAATATTTGTCCCAAATCGGTATCCCGAGGCAACGTGCCAAGAAGACTAGCAGCATTGCCACGCTGGATAGCAATGCTGATTCTCTGAGCGAGATATGTTCCAGCCCGCCTGTCACGAGAGGTCTCGACAAGACGGCGCGAGACCTCTTTTAAAAGATGGTGAGCCTCAGGACCCCAAGGCCCCAGAGTTTCAACCGCAAATGCAGCAAATATGTAACCTGACCCGAGACAGGCATATTTGCGGCGCTTGAGATATATATATATATAAGCAATTTTCGGGTCTGTAAGATTTTTTATCAAATGTATCTAGGTACTTACTAGCTGAGCCCAAAGTCTACTTAGAGGCTTAGCCATTGCCTCTTTATAATAATCCTAATCCTAATTCCACAGATATTATCCGCGACCCTAACATACATACATACATACATATAATCACGCCTCTTTCCCGTAGGGGTAGGCAGAGACCACTTCTTTCCACTTGCTACGATCCTTACATACTTCCTTCGCTTCGTCCACTTTCATTATTCTCTTCATACATGCTCTTCGGTTTAGGGTATTCTTGACCTGACCTTTTTTCAAGACGTCCCTAATTTGGTCTAGAAACGTCCGCCTAGGTCTACCCCTTCCAACACTTTCATTCACACTCGCTTTATACACTTTTTCGTCAATCGTTCTTCATTCATTCTCTCGACATGGCCAAACCATCTCAGCATACCTTTCTCAATTTTTGTCACTACATCATCTACCCTAACATACCATTAAAAAAACTACAGATTATCCTTATTCTAACATAGCTGCTCAATTTGAGCATAGAGCACCCGCTAACCTTCAGATGGTGAAC
This sequence comes from Drepana arcuata, assembly GCA_016069955.1. Classification (NCBI taxonomy): domain Eukaryota; kingdom Metazoa; phylum Arthropoda; class Insecta; order Lepidoptera; family Drepanidae; genus Drepana; species Drepana arcuata. Next base: position 113,843 of record JACCPG010000584.1, read on the forward strand.
AAAGTCGTCACCTTTGTTTGTTATTTAACAAAAATTGCATGTTGCCATTTTGCTAGCGTAGCTTGACTTGGGGTTCCATTCGCACCCATTTTAATGGCTCATTTAATTAAATGATATTCTCATTAAACTTGAGCGACACGTCATCTCTTCTAACGAATTGTCGCGTGCTCCAAAGGATGCTCTCTGTTTCATCATCATTCGCAGAGATGATAATGGCGTTGGTATGATATGTGGCGTTTGGCTTCGTGTGTAGAATGTACAGTCGGTAAAAGCCTACAGGGCAAATTCAGCAATAAGTTCAGATGACTGGATTTCAGTGACGGCAAATTTGAATTTTTCAGGATTAACAAAATAAAATAAAAGAGTAGCCCTTGTTCTATTCCAAGGTATAAGCTATCACCATTTCAACTTTCAGCCAAATCGGTTCAGCCGTTTTGCCGTGAAAGAACCGCAAACATCCAAACTTACAAACTTTCACATTTATAATATTAGTAAGATACGTATAAGTCCTTACCTTGGGACAATTCCACACAAATTTACCTAGTCACAAATTAAGCAAAGCTTGTGTTATCGTAACGATATATTTACTTTTACATATACATGAATACATAGGACATCCAAGACTAAGGTAAAAATACTCGTGTTCATCACACAAATGTCTGCCCTCAGCAGGATTTGAACCCGCGACCTCAGTTTTTGCAGTCAGGAGCTCTAACCACTATACCAGACGGCCGTCAAAATACTTACTTCAAAATATACTTTGGGAAGCTTATACTATGAGAAAACAACGCTTAATATGTGATAAGCCCACACTATAAGTAAATTGTTTAAAAAAAATGCGTTTCTTTTGCCCGAAAAGACTACTTTTTTTTTTTTTTTTTTTGTGTGGTGTCTCGTAGCGTGAGTTCCGGGAACTTTTGCTACTTAACCGGACAAAGGCGAGACCTAGGCCTCCAGCCAGGCACTTTACATGCTAAGCAACACAGCTAAGGGCACCCCCTGTGGGGTTCGGACCTCGGCTTAGGGCGTTGCTGGTTCGCGAGCAAGGGGGCTGGACTGGTCTGGTTGGTATTATTATTAAGTTATTAGGGGGAGGGGGATTGCGCTACTGGCTCGGCTCGGGCCGGCACTTGCGAAAGTCTGGGGGGAGCGTTACGGCTTATTCGCGTCGAGCCTCGCCGGCGAGCGAAAAGACTACACGAGAGCTACTATTTTAGCAGGCACCTAAAAAATACCTCTGGCGGAAGTGAGTGTGTGAGTACTGCCTATACACCTCTGCTTACCCCTTCGGGGACCATGGTGGGAAGGCGTAAGGGTATATTATAAACTGTATGGCTGATTTAATGTAATTTATTATAATTATTATTTAATTAATATGGTATTTGTGTACCTACATGATGATGTTAATTAATTGATGGAATTTTTTTTTTTTTTTATCTTACTAATATTACAAATGTGAAAGTTTGTAAGTTTGGATGTTTGCGGTTCTTTCACGGCCAAACGGCTGAAAGTTGAAATCGTGATGGCTAATACCTAGGAATAGGACATAGGCTACTTTTTTTTCTAGTTCTAATATTATAAAGTATGATGCTCTTTCACGGCATAGCGGCTAAACCGATTCTAGCAGGAAAATACATAAGCTACTTTTTCGAACTCCGCGCGGGCGAAGCCGCGGGCATAAATAAGCTAGTATTAATATAAATTATGAAATTAAGGTCCGCTGTAGCCTGTCTCTCTTTACCTTCTCAGTTAACAACATCCAGGGTCAAGCGTAATCCCAAGAATTTTAAGGACATCGGACGATCCTGTAAATTACCAATATCCTGTCATATCATAGCCGAATTTGGTTGGAAGTATAAAAAGTGTAATGAGCATAGCATAATAAGGAAATTTCCACAAATTACCTAGAACTCGGATGGTTAAAGGAAATTTAATCCTTATTACGTGCTGTAAAAGTTGTTATTCGCTTAAAAGTACATTATTCGTGTTTCATACGGTTTATTTTGTGTAAAAGAAGGCACGCGAAGCAAGTGAGAAGCGGATATTAAAATTTATTATGCAGCAAAAGTTATTCAGAAATATCAATAGGCTTAAATATATATACCTATATATCTAATCCCGACTGTACCAATGAGTTTTTCCGGACTTAAGTACAGTGATTAGTCACACCACGAGCTTTACCGTGAAGGAAAACATCGAGAGGAAACCTGCATACGTCTGAGAGGCAATTCAAAGGCGTATGTATAGTCGTGCTTGAGTAACGGCGAAAAATATATCTCTGGCGGAAAGTGGGTGTGTAGGTACAACCTGTAAACCTCTGCCTACTCCTTCGGGGACCGTTGTAGGCAAGCGTGAAGATTATAATATAGACTTTAAATAAAATGTAGTTAAAGTTGCTCCGCCAGAATAATGTTGCTTTTCACGGGTGAGTTTTGTTAAAATTGTTTCAGAAGTCTGAGAATAAAATCTGTCCTTTTTTATAATATTACCGTAGTTGTGCAGGAATCGAACCCGTACCTCTCACCTAGTCTAGGTTACCGAGTCAACAAAATGATCAATCATTCAATCGCTATACGCCAGCACACAAACCTCAACCTAAAACAGGAAAAAAGTAATTTTCTTAATCAGCTGTGTCACGAGGTACAAAGATTCGTTTCCCACTTATTATGGTACATATGTATGTATGTATGTATGTATGTGGTAATTGTGTAATGCTTCTTATTACTGGAAACTGCATGGCAATTTAATTCAAGTCGGTATGACTTGAAGAAATTTCTTGGGAGATTTATAGCCGTATGATCGTCCAAGAGAGATCGTCCCCACCCCGTGAGGGATTCGCGTGGTGTTATAGATAGAAAAAACATCCTTGAAAAATATTATTATCTTGCGTATATTAATTCTATATGTCCACGTTATTGTAGATACAGCAGCGAATCCTGGCTATGTCAGAGGGAACATGAAAATAGCATAAATGCACTTCAGATGTATACCTAATGATTTGAAGAGTAACCATGGAGTTCCTTGTCGGTTCTTCTCCATGGAAACGACCAACTCGAACCGTGCACATTTTTCGACGTTTTATAAGTGCCCACCTGGGCCTATGTGAAATAAAAATATTTTGATTTTAGATGCGATCTCTTCAGGAATTCAGATTTTATCCGCAATTAAGAGATTCGCGAAGAAGAAGAACAACTGGGGTGAGAGTGTGTGATTGTAAAGATGTAGAAATGCATATTACGTTGGTTTGAGTTGACGAGGCAGATATACAAAGCGAAAGTGTGTGCAAGAAGAGGCAGAGGAAGACCACGTTCCAACAACCCAGATCAAACTGATCGGACACTCAAGGACGTTAAGGTTACTCGACACCGACGAGCATGTATGAAGAGACTGATGAATGTGGACGTGGCGCAAGAGATATGTAAGTCTAGAACTGGCGCTCTATTATCTCTGTCTTCTCTGATCTGATATGTATGAAATACTATATTTAAAACTGATTTGTAAATGTCTTGTGGAAGAGGGTGGATCACGTTCCACAACTTCTTGGATCAAAATGATCGAAAACTCACGGATGGGAAACTAACATTTGCACCCTTGAAACCGGCGAGCCTGTATGAAGGGAAAGAGATATTTAATGCCTTCTGGTTTAGCAGGAGCTCCTAACTGTGAAGCTTAAGGTCGCGGGTTAGGTTCCCGATCAGGGCTGATACTTGTGTAACGAGTATTTGTATGCAAGTATGTATTTTTTAATGAGTTCACTGAATTTATATATGTGAACTTAAGTTCAGAAAACTCATTGGAACAGCTTCGAACCTGCAATCTAGATACTTGATTTCGTATATAAGTTACCAATAATTAGTAAGCGAACTTAATCTAGCTTACCAAGGGTTGGCAGACAAAGGCTTCGGCGCCGCTTAACTTACGCACTTAGGAACTTGGATGGCTCTATAATTGCAGGTGCTCTCTTCCGGTCTCCGACTTAATAACCTACGTATAACTTCCATTGAACTATTTAGCGGAAACTTGAACTAATAACTGCGTCAAGCGATCAAACTAAGTAAGCTCAGTGCCTGTAGAGGAATTAAATCAAGAGGCTCTTGGTTTGCTTTATGTAACCAACATTATGGTATTAAAAAGTACAAAAAAATCGTCAAATTTTAATACTATTCTACAGTAAAAAAAGTTTGATGTGCGGGGCCCGTCTCTTTTGCTGCTTGCTAGATGTGAAGTGTCGATATGGCGCGAGTATATGCTTGGTATTGCACGCGTAATAAGTCTTTGGTAGCCCCTTACTCCTAGATCGGTAGGTGGCTCCTAAAAAGAGTATAACAAAAAATATGATACACAATTTTTGCTCTAAGATCGGAGCAGCTGTAGATAGTAGCGCCATCTGTTGAAAAATGTCTGAACTACGTCAATTTATAAATTAGTAAATGAGATGACAAATAAATACATTTTAAATTTATTTAATGACTCAAATATATAACATTGCTAAATGTTATTTATTTGTTATGTTAATATTTTTAATCGTCGTCCTTCCTAAAAGCCGTTGGGGTTGCCCGCAATAATAAAATACATTATGTAGTTTTTTTTTATAACGAAAACTGACATAATTGCACATTTAAACGAAAATGTCCGTAATAGACAAACTTTTGATACTCATATTTATTTAATTTAACATATTGCATCAAACATTTATTTTATTTATGTTACATACATACATAAAGCAACAAGTTATTTAAAAAAACTCATCATACAAATATATTTTATTGCCGGCGGGGATCGAACTTGCAACATTCAGGTCGAAGATAGAGCCTGTAAAGAATTTTAAACGACTTCAACAATGCGAGTACATAAGCGTTTGTAAATTTTAAACGAGACACGTAGGTATTGTAGGTTTTTAAACATGTACGCCATATATGCGGACCGCCAAGCTCTAGGCCTTGTTTTCTTCCAAAGAATAAATTCTTGAACAGAATAGCGTTCTAATATTTTTAGCCACACCACGAGCTTTACGGTGAAGGAAAACATCGAGAGGAAACCTGCATACGTCTGAGAAGAAATTCAAAGGCGTGTGTATAGTCGTGCTTGAGTAACGGCGATGGACTCGCCATCTGTCACGTTGGCACCTAATATACCTCTGGCGGAAAGTGGGTGTGTGGGTATTACCTATACACCTCTGCGTACCCCTTCGGGGACCCTTGTGGGAAGGCGTGAGGATATATTATATTATTTTTAGCGATACTTTACCAGGATGTTCTTTCCTCTTTCAATTGGGAAATTTGGTACACATATATATTATTAGCTGGATTTACACAAAGGATAACATTTAAACCACACGTGTGGCAAACAAGCATGCGGTCTACCTGACGGGAAGCGGTAACCGACGCCTATGGACGCTTGCAACACCCTGTGGTTGTTGAGCACTCTGCTGGAATCAGGAATCTTTTCACACAATTCATGAAGGACTCCATGATGTACTCTCCAGGGAAAACCTCAACGAGGAGCTCATTCCACAGCCTGAGCATTCGCGGAAGGAAACTCCTTTGGAACCGCGCAGTGCGAGACCTTTGTGGTTCCAAGGTATGATATTACAGTAAAAAACTCAACCAATGCTATAAAACTGCACGCGGGTGGATTTACGAGAATTACGTCGTACTAGCTTTGCACGCAGTAATTAATTAAAAAGTTTTACATACTTACTTTCCTTGCAAGAAAACTACGCTGAAAGGTACAACAGTCGGGTCGCTCATTCAAAATTGAAGTTTCTGATAAGGAGTTAATGTACACGTCTCAAAAGACATCAGGTCTCAAAACAGATTAAGGGCGCGAGTTCTCTTCCGGCTTACACACGCTTTATCCCTTAATCTACATAAGAACGTGCCCGCGACTTCGTCCGCGAAGTTAACAAAAAAAAATCTTTCAGTATCTTAAATAAAAGTAGTAAGTTACTCCTTATTACATCAGCTATCTGACAGTGACAGACGAAAACGTATAAAAAATTCGCCGGAACCGACAGACAGGCAGACAAAATATGTAAAATATTTTGGTATATGTACCGTGTATCCATAAACATTTAGTAAAAAGCGGTTATTTTAATGATACAAACAGACACCATACAGATATCAATTTTATTTATTTGTATAGGTTCAACGGGATACTACCCCATATAATACATCATTGACTACCACCCTCTGCGTACCTTTAATCTTTGACGCGTAACTTTGTGTATTTCTATTTTACGCATAGTTTAAGCGTCCTAGTCATGTTTGTTAGCACCGTGTATTGTGAGAACAACCCGAACAGACACACAGAACTAGGTTTTAACCAACTTCAAAAAGGTGGAGATTCTATGTTTTTTTTTATGTATGTTCGTTCACCGATTTTAAGATCCATTTACCATGGAATTAGGTGCTAAGAATTTAAGAAGGTGATAATTATTCTCTGTATGGATATGTAGTTGTATTGAAACATTTGTAACTAGCTAGGTTAGGTATATCTATATATAAGGAAAGATATAAATCTATTAACTTACCGTGGAAATAACAAAAATACGTGTCCCTTCCATTGATGTAAACATTGGTCCCTTCCCTAGAAATAAAATAATAGAAAGTACGGTACGTACGTTACGATTACTCGATACATCAATCAAAGTATAAATTACTAATCGAGCGGTAGACAGACGATACTTTCTATTCCTAATTTTCTAAATCACATCACATGACATGAATGATATGAAATTATGAATTATGATATGAATGAATAAAATAGACATTACAGTACTTACTTACATTACAGTTTACACAACGTTTCTTTGAACGAAACAGTTGCTGCAAAAATTATATGCTATTTAACATAGCAGGAACACAACACAACAAAAAGTCGAAGGGCGGTATTATCTAAAGACACGGTAACGAAACCATAGCGCGATGTAGCTTTGAACAGCGACATCTAGTGACAGATAGTGAAAACTTTTGCAGTATTCGAAATTTCGAATTAATATGTACCTATGCTGTTTTCAAATAATTTTTCTCAATATTTTTATCATTATCTGTATTGTTAATAATTATTTGTGAGTACTCTTTCAAATTCCCGTTAGTTTTCACCGAAACAAGTTGAATTTTAAAAGACAAAGTTTCAGTGAACACTCAACAGTAGTAGGTAGTACTGATGGTAAGCGGCTACCACCCCTAAGTGGGGTTATTGTACTTTTAAGACTGATTCCTTAATACTCCGTGAAAAAAATGTTGTCTCCAGAAAACCTTAATGGGAAGTTCCTTACATAACTTTTGTCAACATTTGAATAATTGACGCTATTTTTGAGAAACCAAGTTGCGAATAGGAAGACTTGCAGATATGTGTTCTAAATATATGATATAGAAAATAGTACCTAATGTCCTAAGTACCTACATTATCCATATAAATTTAATGGTAATGTCGTCAACTATGAACTCTGTAACATCTTTTTCTGGGGATGATTGTTAATGTTTGCGACACAGTTTTAAACAACTGCAGGAATTATTTTGTAAATAAAAACTGTATTTACTGTTCATTCGCTGTTTATTCTTTTAATTGTTAATAAATAAATAGAAAATTACACCGAATTATATAAATTAATGATCTATATAACATACTACTAGCGCCATCTAGTAACGGACTTAGTCGAGTTTTAATGCGAATAAAAGTCGCGAAAATTCAAAAACCGTGCTTGAGAAACGGCGATGGACTTGCCGTCTGTTACATGACACCTAAATATATTGTATATCTCCGGCAAAAGGGAATGCTTAAAGATATAATGGTTCAATGTAGTCGCGGTTCTAACCGAGTAGAATTTACGCTTATGATAACCACTGCTACATTATATTATTAGTGGTCGGAATTAATTTAAATTATAGACCATAATAAATTTAAATTATAAGTTTGAACAGTATCAAGGTTATATTGTCAAAGACTATTATTATTTTTATTATTGAAACAAAAAGAACATATCTTAAAAAAATGCTGTCCACTATTATATTCATATATATTTTTTATTTTTTTGTATGTCTGTCTGTTTGTTCCGACTAATCTCTGAAACGGCTGGACCGATTTTGACGGGACTTTCACTAGCAGATAGCTGATCTGATAATAAGGAGTAACTTAGGCTACTTTCATTGTAAGAAATTGAACAGAAACTTTTTAGTTAAATTCCACGCGGAAGAAGTCGGGGGCACAGCTAGTCTAACAAAAAAATATTGTTCAGTTTCTAAAATAAAAGTAGCCTTAGTTACATCTTTTCATATCAGCTATCTGCCAGTGAAAATCCCATCAAAATCGGTCCAACCGTTTCAGAGATTACCCGGAACAAACAGACAGACAGACGGACCGACAGACAGACAATATAATAATAATATAATATATCCTCACGCCTTCCCACAAGGGTCCCCGAAGGGGTAGGCAGAGGTGTATAGGTAATACCCACACACCCATTTTCCGCCAGAGGTATATTAGGTGCCAACGTGACAGATGGCGAGTCCATCGCCGTTACTCAAGCACGACTATACATACGCCTTTGAATTTCTTCTCAGACGTATGCAGGTTTCCTCTCGATGTTTTCCTTCACCGTTCAGCTCATGGTGTGACTAATCACTGTACTTAAGTTCAGAAAAACTCATTGGTACAGTCGGGATTCGAACTTGCGACCTTTGCGTATCAGGCAACTGCTCGAACCACTCGGCCACCACGGCTGTGACCACAGACAGACAAAAATTGTAAAAAAAAACATTTTGGTGTATGTACCGTGTATGCAATCATGAAAGCGTTTGTTCGAGTGCTGGTCAGATAATCCTATGTGAATATATCTGACCAGCACTTTTGCACACATGTGTCGCTAAATTATATTTACTAACATAGATGTAAGAAAATCATTTACTAACAAAAGGGACACTGACTGAATAAATAAATTTAATATTATTATTATTAATTTATTTAATATTATTTAATATTATAGTGATGAGTTGGGGAAGGATATGGGGTTGCACTTATCACACAGTACTTGCCAAGCCTTAAACCACTGTGTGCCTGGTGCAGATTAAAAACACCTTGTCTCTGAGGTGCTGAGTGATCGGTGTAGTTCCTGTCCTACCATAGCTATTATGTGTGGCCGAAGGGGAAATATGAATAAGGATGAGATGACCAAACTAATTGACTCGCTAAGTTGTCTTAGTGTAAAACACATAATTTTATTTGCATTTCCCTATAGCACAGGTTTGTCACAGAGGGAAAATACCACCAGATATCGATTAAATTGTTGCATGCAGATTATAAGCAATTATGATAATAAATTTTCATTCATTGACTTGAATAATAATAATAATTCAATAATTTCATATTATAATTTGATAAATGAAAGATATCATCTTTCCCATAAATTTAAGGGACAAGTAGCAAGTATGCTACATTATTTTATACACATATTTAATTTAAGTTCAGCCAAATCATTGGCTACCAATACTGCTTCTATTGAGCAGTCAAACCATGACCACAATAATTATTCTTTGGAATACGTTCCAAATACTTTAAATTAAGTTCTAAGACAACAGAGGCTTTCTCTGGCACAACTCACAAGTATAATGTAAATGTTTTTAACCTGGTGCATCAGAATATACAAGGTATTTTAAGTAAAGAACTAGAATTGGAATTGTTCATGAACTGTAATAATATTAATATTTTATGTTTAACTGAACATTGGCTAAGGGACGAGCAGATCATGCTCAATTTCAACAATCACCAGGTTGCTAGTGCCTTCAGCAGGAAAGATGCAATACGTGGGGTTCCATGATAATATTGGAGAAAGATATTAAGTATAAAGAACGTAGGGACATTGTGCATCTCTCTGCTGAGCGTACTATTGAATTGTCATGTATAGAGTTAGAGCGATACATTGTTGTGTGCGTATACCGACCCCCAAGTGGAGATTATGATCATTTTGAAAAAGCGATGGAAGAAGTTTTAAATAAAATTTGTAAGACAGGCAAAAATATAATAGTATGTGGAGATTTTAATGTAAATATAATAGAAAACTCATCCACGAGTAACAGTTTTAAATGCCTTTTTGCCTCTTTTAATTTTATTAACATGTTTTCAGAGCCAACTAGAATAACTAGCGTATCAGCTACATGTATTGATAACATATTTACAAATTTTGAGCCCATTAGTAAAGACATTATAAATAAACTAGAATCAGATCACTGCGGCCAATTAATAAGTTTTAGAAAACATAATTTTAAAGTTCCTAAAAAGAGGATTACTTATGTACCTGTAAATGCAAGTCGCTTGAATAGTTTTCGCGGTAATGTGCTCAGTAAATTTCCTTTAAAAAGTAACCACCAAAATCCTCAATCAATGTATAACTCTCTTTTCCAAGTGGTACATAAAGAACATGAGCGCATATTCACCCCTAAGACTATTCAAATTGGTAACCATATGGCGTTTAGTGAGTGGGCTACCACAGGCATTCATAGAAGTAGACGAAGGCTGTATGAACTATACCATGAGAAAACATTTAATTTTGATTTTGATTTTATCAATTATGTTAAAAATTATTCCAAATTATTTAAAAAGGTTTGTTCAAGCGCCAAGTCTATTGCTGTGAGAAATAAAATTTCAAAGTCATCCAATGTGACTAAGGCAACATGGAGTATTATAAATAGTGAGACTGGGAAATCAGCACAAAACCAAGATGGAATAAAATTAAATATTAATGATAGTTTAATTGAAGCTGATTCTGCTGTAGCTGCCGCTTTTGAATCAGTTTTTGCTGATATTCCAGTCTCATTAACAAAATCATTAACTTCATCACCTTCCTCCGCTGAAAAAATTCTTAAAGCCCATGTGGAAAAATCTGATACTGAATTCAATTTCAATACTGTTACCCCCGAAGAAATAATAAAAACTTTTAAATCCCTAGATATGAAAAAGTCTACTGATTTATGGGGACATTCTGTCAAAGTTCTTAATAGTATTATTGACATTGTTGCAGTAGACTTAGCATTAGTTTTTAATGCATGTATTGCTAGTGGTGAATTTCCTGATCAAATGAAATATAGTAAAATCATTCCTTTATTTAAAACTGGTACCTTTACTGACCCAAACAATTTCAGACCAATCTCAATGTTGCCAGTTTTCAGCAAAATTTTTGAAAAAGTTTTACTCAACCAGATGTTAGCCTTTTTTAACAAACATGAGTTGATGCATACTAAACAATACGGATTCACAAAGGGTCGCTCGACTACTGATGCAGGCGTCGAGCTTATCAGGAAAATTCTGGAGGCTTGGGAGGATTCAAAGGATGCTTTAGGTGTTTTTTGTGACCTATCCAAAGCCTTCGATTGTGTGCATCACGAAACATTGATCAGGAAGTTAGACCACTATGGTATAAGGAATTTAGCTCTTAACCTTATATCATCTACTTAAGTAAAGAGTACAAAAAGTGTGTATACGTGGGGAACTATCTCCGGGGTGCCCAGTAGCTATGGGCGTTCCACAGGGTTCGATTCTCGGTCCATTTCTTTTTCTTATCTATATCAATGACCTACCTCATCTGGTAAATGATAAACATGATATTGTATTATTTGCTGATGATACTTCTTTACTATTTAAGATAGACCGACAGAAACATGACTTTGACGATGTAAATAATGCTCTCTCTGACGTGGTTCATTGGTTTAGTGCCAATAATTTGGTACTTAATGCTAGGAAAACGAAATGTATTAAATTTACAATGCCTAATGTGAAAAAGGTTTTAACTACCCCTATAGTTATAAATACCGAGAAGTTGGATCTTGTGGATTCAACAGTCTTCCTTGGAGTCACATTGGATCACAAATTGCAATGGGGCCCCCACATTAATGGATTGGCGAATAGACTCAGCTCTGCAGCATTCGCGGTAAGAAAAATCAGACACTTGACTGATATCAACACAGCCCGTTTAGTTTATTTCGGCTATTTTCATAGTGTCATGTCTTACAGCATTCTTTTATGGGGTAATGCTGCAGACATTGGATCTATTTTTGTGCTGCAGAAGCGGGCTATTCGTGCAATTTATAGCCTTAGACCTCGTGATTCTCTCAGAGAATTATTCAAAGAAATTGACATATTGACCGTGCCATGTCAATATATATTACAAAATGTGTTATATATTAGAAAGAACATTGTAAAATATAAGAAAAATAGCGACTTGCATATATTGAATACACGTAATAAAGATAAACTCCATGTACCTTCAGCTAGATTGCATAAAACTAGCAACTCATTTGTTGGGCAAGGTATACGCTTTTTTAATAAGCTACCGCAGAAAATAATTGAATTACCTTTTGTAGAGTTTAAAGCTGTCATTAAAAGTAAATTAATACAAAAAGCTTATTATACAATATCAGATTATTTGAATGATGGCCATACATGGCAATGAATTGCTCCTCTTATACAGAGTTTATATGTTATTTAATCTTTTCTACCCCTACGTAAAAGGGAACAAATGTTAAAAGAGAAAACCGGGGAGTTTGTTTCGCCGTTTCTTCTCCTGGCGGGTATTTTTCTTGGAAACGGTGGTAACTTTAGTTTTTGTTAAGTATATGACGTTCAATAAGTGTTCCCTGTGTCCCTTACGAAGAATAAAATATTTTGATTTGATTTGATTGATTTGATTATTATTAGTCAAAAGCGGTTATTTCAATATTGCAAACAGAAACTCAAATTTTATTATGTGTTTGTGTTTAAAGACTTTATTCTCATAAAAACTTAAAAGTTCACTTACAATGAGATACAATGTTTTTTTTTATATAAAATAACTTATTCTTTTCTGACTTATAACTAATTATAATGTTAATATGTAGGTTAATATGTAGGTATAGATTAGGTAGATAATATATACCTTATATAATTATATATATGTAAGTATATTTATGTATATGTGTATAAAATAGGTATATGTTTCGTATTTATTTATTTAGATTGCTTAGTATATGTATATTATAGTAAATATGTATATTTCATCCGCTCAACTATCACACCTACCTTTTTTTCTCTATTTCTTTTCTCTCTTCACTTGGTTGCCTGGAAGAGATCGCTATTGCGATAAGGCCGCCTATTGTGCCTATTACATGTTATTCTCTGTCTTTTTGCCATCCTATTTGTTTGTATGTGTGTGTGTGTACAATAAAGAATATTATTGTTATTATTATAATATAGTATAGAGTAGGTTAGATTTGCTGTTTTCTGAGATGACTTGTGAATGCGGTCATATTTCCCTTGTACCACACAATGTCGACCACACATCTGTTCTTACCATAACTGTACAATAACCGGTATTAGTAGCCATTTCATTGTTCCACGAGCATTCATTATTGACAATTGAAATATCTAAATTAATGCCGCTATGATTGCAAGTCAGCTGACTTCAGACGAGTGGTAAAGGGAGTGGTAAGAGCAATCAGGTTTTCTATTTCTATATTTCTATATCTATATATATTTCAGGAACTATGAAAGTGAAGGATTTTTTTTTAAATCGGTCGAGTAGTTTTTGTTTTAAATCGAAACAAATTAAAAATCAAATCTTTCCTTTTTATAAAATAAAAAAATATATATTATATCATCAGGCCTTCCAACTAGGGCCCCCGCAGGGGTAGGCAGAGATGTATAGCTAGTACCCAACCAAACCAGAGATATGCTATAGGTAGGTGCCAACGTGACAGATGTCGTCGAATCCATCGCCGTAACTAAAGCACTAATATTTATATATTATCATTACTGCAACGAACGAAGTAGCAACGTTTTTTCTTTGCTCCTCTTACGATAAATATTCCTACTAGACTCAGTTGATTAAAAGTCAGAAACTAATAATACTTCGATTCCTAAGTGTACCATTGCATAATAAAGTGATATTGTGCTCATCCTATGGTGTTTTGTGCTATATTCAAATGGAATTGTTGATTCTGTGAATTCTCTCGAGGTAAACGCGTAAGTGCCACGATCTGCACGGCGCTTCCGACCTTTTCGACGTGGATTTCTTTGAGACAGCATTGAGTAGAACACAATCCGCTTCCAGCGCTCGATTTTGAAGCACGTCTAAGGTACAATCTCCCTTCAATCGCTGCAGAATCGACGAACCTTTCGTTCCAGTTGACTGTCGGCATTACCGTCCGTATCTTGTTCTGTTATTGACATATTAGGAGGGTATTAGAGATGAATAGCGATAACAGAAATGACGGTGTATGTGCTGGTTGTCCTAACACTTTAACCGATGTATGTTTTCTTCACTGCAGTCGATGCCCGGATAAATACCATCACTCATGCATGAATGTTACTAATGAACAGTTTCGTCGTTTTTCTAAGGAGTACACTGACACTTGGATCTGTCCTTCTTGTCGCTGCAAAGAACCAAAAAGCGGAGACAACACTAATACCCCTGTACGCCCAGCACCTGTGTCGCAAGCTTCTAGTATGGAGGATCCTTCGCACTACGATAACGTAACGTTGCGCTCTAAACCTCGCTATACGGGTGGTTGTACGTGCTTAACAGCTGATAGTATTCGTGACATCATAAGGGAAGAATTTAACAGAACTTTAAATACGCAGTTACGGGACTTAACTTCGCAGGTGGCATCATTTGGTGAATCCGTGTCTTTTCTCAGCGCTGAGTATGACAAGATTAAGGTCGAGTGTGACTCTCAAAAAGCCATGATTGTTAAGTTACAAAAAGAAAATGATTCAATAAAAACCACTACGTACGATCTTACACAGCGTCTGCGACAGATGGAACAGCAATCACGCGTAAACAATGTCGAGATCCAGTGTGTTCCTGAGTATAAGAACGAAAATCTGAGGAATACCATACAAAACCTTGGGCGCGTTATTGATTGTCCGATCTCTGATACCGAATTACACCACTGTATTAGAACGGCCAAAAAGGAAGCAACCAGTACTCGTCCCAGATCCGTTCTTGTAAAATTTGCGAGTCAGCGCCTACGCGATAAGTTCTTAGCAGGAGCCTATAATTTTAACAAAAAGAATCCGACTGACAAACTGAACTCGAGTCATATTGGGATAGGCGGAGATCACAAAACCCCTATTTATATCACCGAGCATCTTACTCCAGAGAATAAGAACTTGCACGCTGCTACTCGCCTCAAGGCCCGGGAACTAAATTACAAATTCGTCTGGGTTCGTGACGGGAGAATATTCGTGCGGAAGAGTGAAGACACCAGCTACATCCTCATTCGCGACAAAGACACTTTATTAAATCTATCATAACCTGTTCAGTCACATTTTACATGATTGCGTTGAAATTTCTACTATTAAATTCAGTAATGTCCATATATATTACCAAAATGTCAGGGGTTTGCGTACGAAGACTATCGATTTTTATAATAATATTGTATGTGTTGATTTTGATATAATAATATTAAGCGAAACATGGCTTAATGATAGCGTATTTGATTCGGAACTATTTGATGGTCGATACGTAGTTTATAGACGCGATAGACAGTCGAGTGGTTTTCATAATAAAAAAAATGGCGGTGGAGTGCTGATTGCCGTGAACACACGCTTTCATTCTAAACGATTGCTTGAGTCGGAGTCACGATGTGAAGATCTCTGGGTATGCGTCGAATTTAATGGTGACAACAGTATTTTGGAGAGGTTATTAATTTGCGCTGTTTATCTGCCCCCACCGATACAACTGCATATTTTGGATGAGTTCATAACCAATACAAACGGTGTATTTGATAGCACTCCGGTTAACAATGTTCTGATCGTTGGGGATTTCAACTTGGGATCTATAATCTGGCCTAGCTACGACGTCGAAGCATCTGGCTCTAATGCCTCCTCCAGTAATAGTACATATACTGGAATGTTACTTGATTTTACAGCATTGCACAACTTAACTCAATATAATACTGTACGTAACAACAAAGACAGATTATTAGACCTTGTTCTGTGTAACACAGAAGTCACAAAATTATCGTCCTCTACTTCCAATTGCTTGTCAACTATTGACCCACTTCATCCGCCTCTAGAATTTGACGTGCCATTCCAAAGTGTAAACAGTCTATCGTTTAATACGGTTTCAAAGTACTGTTTTTTTAAGGCGGACTATCAGAAGATAATTGCTGACTTAAAGGCTATATGCTGGAAGGAGGATTTTGAAAGCTGTGCCACAGTTGACGATATGATCTCCATCTTGTACACCCATTTACGCAAAATAATTCAAGCTCACGTACCCAAATCCAAACCTCGTTCGAAAAAAATCCCAATCTGGTTCTCCAAAAACTTAATTGGCCTCCTCCGCGAAAAATTAAAGTATCGAATAAAACTTCGTAAATTTGATAACCCCCGTGATCGCATTTCACTACAAATATTAAGTAAAAGAATAATTAAATTGAAATCGGCTTGCTATTCCAAGTATATCACGTGCCTTGAATCAAACTTATCATGCAATCCAAAACTCTTCTGGTCCTACATTAAATCAAAGAAAAATAATGATAGCAAATTTCCTTCAGAAATGCATTTAGATGACCAAGGAGCTACTAATGGAATTGACATATGTAATCTGTTTGCCGCGAATTTTTCATCCGTGTTTACTAAAGATACACCTTCTAAATGTTTTTCTCGTGAAAAACAGCCATCTCTTACAAGCAACTGCCTAACTGCCATTTCCTTTACGGTCGATCAGGTTAAAAGAGTTTTAAAAAGACTTGACCTATATAAAGGAACTGGTGCAGATGGAATTCCATCTATTTTCATATCCAAATGTGCTTCAGTTTTGGCTATTCCATTATGCCTAATTTATAATAAATCCTTGAAATCCGGTATCTTCCCATCGGCCTGGAAACAAGGCTTGGTTCTTCCAATATTTAAAAATGGTAAGAGAGAATCAGTTAACAATTACCGTCCGATTACGATCTTACCGGTTTTTGCGAAAGTCTTCGAAAAACTTATCTGCCCCATTTTAACATGGCATATCAAACAAATTATTTCTCCCAGCCAGCATGGTTTTATAAAGGCTAGGTCTACATCTACCAATCTTTTTACTTTTGTCGAAGATGTGACGAAGTACGTCGATAGCCGTTTTACAGTAGATGCAATTTATACGGATTTTAGTAAGGCATTTGATAAAGTCAACCATAGATTACTTTTAAGTAAACTAGACAGTTTTGGCTGCGGTGGAAGTTTTCTCAGCTGGTGTGGGTCTTATCTCACTGGAAGAAAGTCTGTTGTTGTTGTTAACGGCTTTCATTCTGATCCATTTGTAGCTAGTTCAGGTGTCCCGCAAGGATCACATCTTGGTCCCTTATTTTTCAATTTATTTATTAATGATATTTGCAACTGCTTTAAACACTCATCCTATTTACTTTTTGCTGATGATCTAAAATTCTATAAGAAGATCGAGTGTCCTCAGGACTCTCTTTTATTGCAACAAGACCTAAATCGTTTAGTGTATTGGTGTGCTGCAAATGATATGGACCTTAACATATCCAAATGTTTTTACATTCAATTCACACGTAAGAAAGTGAGTCATTCCGCTAACTATTTAATCAACCATGACTCCATTAAGCGCGTTTTTAGCATTCGCGACCTGGGAGTCATCTTAGATTCTAAATTGCGCCTCCATATGCACATCGAAAATATTGTAAACAAAGGTTTTAAAAACCTAGGCTTTATTTTGCGCAATAGCAAAGACTTTAAATCTCCACACACAAAAATTATTATCTATAATAGTATTGTACGTAGTGGATTAGAATACTGCAGTATTATTTGGAACCCGTACTACGATATTTACAAAAATAGAATAGAATCAATTCAGAAACGATTTCTTTGGCATCTTGTTTATAGTTGCAATTTAGGTAATAATTTGAAAAGCTATAACGATAGACTAAGCTATTTTAAAATTGCATCCCTCGCTGATCGTAGACGTATAGCCGACCTAGTGTTCTTCTTCAAGCTTGCTAATAGTATACTGGATGCACCTAATATTCTGAAACAATTAAGATTTAATGTCCCATTAAAATTACCTAGAGCATCCAGGTACAACTTATTTCAAATTTGTTCCAACAAGTCGAACCTAGGCTTAAATTCACCATTAAATAGAATTATTAGAAGTTTCAATGTAATATCTAAAACGAAACAAGTCGATATCTTCGCACGCAACCTTAATTCCTTTAAAATCTGTATTTAACGTTTATTGCTAATTTAAATTTTTATAGTTCAATTCTTTTTGATCATGTTCAATCCTCACTAGGTTGTACATTATACTAGGTTATATTCTCTTTTATGTTCAGTTAAACTGTAATTTTAACATTCTAAACTAGTTATAATTTATCTTGTGCTGTGTAAACTAAATTACTAATTATGCTCTTGTTCGTTTATTGCATGCCGTCGGCACCTATAATTGTAGTGGCACTCACCATGTATACATGTACCATGTTCATTGATAGTTGTTTAAGTGCTTTCTATGTTGGTGGCCTTTGAATAAATAAATAAATAAATAAATAAATAAATATACGCCTTTGAATTTCTTCTCAAATGTTTGCAGGTTTCCCTTCGATATTTCCCTTCACCGTGATATTAGTATAGAAAATATCGTTATAAAATTAGTTATGATGTAACGGTCTTGTAGGCTAATAATTTGGTTACAGCCAGATGGAGTTGGAGGCTGCGAGTTTGTTTTAGAAGCCGCAACGAATTTAATTAGGGGGAAATTAGGAACACAAGCGCGAACCGACAAAGGGTTGTTAAAAATTGTTAATTAATTTTGAATTCGTGATAATTAATCCTTTTACGATGTTTATAGAATAACTTAGTTGTGGATTGATGTACGCAACATTGTTTGAGATAAATACATATGTATGTATATACTTGCAGATCCGGCCACACGTTGCCGTGGGTAAGGTTTTAGGCTAAATAAATAATAAAGAGCCGTGGTGGCCGAGTGGTTCGAGCAGTTGCCTGCGACGCAAAGGTCGCAAGTTCGAATCCCGACTGTACCAATGAGTTTTTCTGAACTTAAGTACAGTGATTAGTCACACCACGAGCTTTACGGTGAAGGAAAACATCGAGAGGAAACCTGCATACGTCTGAGAAGAAATTCAAAGGCGTATGTATAGTCGTGCCTGAGTAACGGCGATGGACTCGCCATCTGTCACGTTGGCACCTAATATACCTCTGGAAAGTGGGTGTATGGGTATTACCTAAACACCTCTGCCTACCCCTTCGGGGAAGGCGTGAGGATATATATTTTTTCTTATATACAGTGAAATTAATTTATTTAATGCAGCTTCAGCGATCCACGACGTGGCGTGTTCATCAACTGAATTATAGTCGAAAATCATTTCGAATACAGTGGAATAATTACCTGAATTGTTGAACAATGCAGGCCTAAATATACCAATTGTGAGATAAGCCCCTAGGGACGAAACACCGATATGTTCGCTTCGTACAGTAGCGAACTTTTCATAAAACTCATTCAAATAGACAAATGAGTAGCGAATCATTCATTGGATTGAATCAATCACCGATACTACTGAATGTTATAAAGTTCGAGTAGTTGCCTGCGACACAATGGTCGCAAGCTCGAATCCCGACTGTACCGATGAGTTTTTTGAACTTAAGTACAGTGATCAGTCACATAACGAGCTTAACGATGAAGAAAAACATCGAGAAGAAACCTGCATACGTCTGAGAAGTAATTCAAAGACGTATGTATAGTCGTGCTTGAGTAACGGCGATGGACTCGCCATCTGTCACGTTGGCACCTACATATATCTCTGGCGGAAAGTGGGTGTGTGGGTACTACTTATACACCTCTGCCTACCACTTCGGTGACCCTTGTGGGAAGGCGTGAGGATGTTTCTTTGCACATGCAGGTGACTAATCACTCTGCCATAGCGGCTTTTATGATTTCCATTTGATGCAGTGGTACCAGTAGGTCACCGTGCGTGTATCCAGCAGCGTGTACGAGAGCAGCCTCCAGCCAACATCCGCCAGCGATAATCGCCGGATGCACACCCAAATATCGCGTTGTTAAGGCAACGCTCGATCAGAGCTGGATATGTATGGAGAGAGACCTTTATTATCCCACACTGTCACAAGGTTTTTTTTTATTTTTGACTAGCTGTGCCCATAAATACTTTCCTTTTTGATGTGAAACATAAAAGCCGCACGTAAGACCGATTGGTGGCGTGGCGACGCAAGCCATGGCGACGCGTCGCCACGCTATATGAATATAACTATGTACTACCGAAGCTATTCTAACCAACTCAATTATTTTAATCAGTCATTAAACTAATTGAGTTGTCACAATTTGAAATAGTTTTTGTATGTTAAGAAAGTAAATTATTTAATAAACTGTTATCATGTTCTGGAAAAATATCGTTATATTTAATTTTTACATTAAGTCATATTAACTTCCTGTCGTAATCTGTTCCTGTATGCATATTACTTGTCCAATATAATTGCGATGTTTCACATCTGTCAGGCGTCCCGTGATGTCAAATTTTTTTTTTGTATTAGGACCATCAACAATTGTTACATTAATAGATACATAAACGATTAGATCGATGTCGATGTTAAACTTAATGCACATTTACTTAGAGGTAAACAAGACATACATAATTATTGTTGTATATAATATATCCTCACGCCTACCCACAAGGTACGCATGAGTTTTTCTGAATTTAAGTAGGTACAGTGATTAGTCACACCACGAGCTTTACGGTGAAGGAAAACATCGAGAGAAAACCTGCATACGCTTAAGAAGAAATTCAAAGGCGTATGTATGTATGTATGTATAGTTGTTCTTGAATAACGGCGATGGACTTGCCATCTATCACGTTGGCACCTAAAATATATCTCTTGTGGAAAGTAGGTGTGTGGGTACTCCGTGGACCCTTGTGTTCTCAAAATGGGTAAGTAAAAAAAAAACACTTTTTGTAAAGAACTATTTTAATGATAAATGTAAAAGTACATAATGAATGTTTAATTAATAAATTGCAATTTCGAATGAAAATATTGTATTCAATTGTATTTCGTATTAGTTGGGAGTTAGTTATATATATACTATAATATAATATAAATATAATATATATATACTTGCCTACGGAAACATTCGCATGCCAATATTATGTAGCCAAACTCGCGATTCATAAACTACGTACATTTGTACATCACATCATGTAAGAAACTGTGTTCTGGCGAATACATTATTTCATTTAATTTAATCTCATTCCATACTGACTGACCATCACCAGGTTTGTGTATTGGGCATCACGCACATTCACGGGTAGCGCAGATAGAAAACAGTAGAGCAGCAAAAAATTTTGAGTGTACAATTTTGAAATGAAAGGTTTCGTGAATAAGGCTCTGTCCGGTCGTTATCCACGAATCATTCTCAACCAAATTGACCTTTGTGTGTATCCCGCGGAGCTGCGAAGCTGGACAAGAGCATTCGTATATAATAACAATAATAGGACTTATATAAAAAACACTTCACACAATCTATATATATAATATATCCTCACGCCTTCCCACAAGGGTCCCCGAAGGGGTAGGCAGAGGTGTATAGGTAATACCCACACACCCACTTTCCGCCAGAGGTATATTAGGTGCCAACGTGACAGATGGCGAGTCCATCGCCGTTACTCAGGCACGGCTGTACATACGCCTTTGAATTTCTTCTCAGACGTATGCAGGTGTCCTCTCGATGTTTTCCTTCACCGTAAAGCTCGTGGTGTGACTAATCACTGTACTTAAGTTCAGAAAAACTCATTGGTACAGTCGGGATTCGGACTTGCGACCTTTGCGTCGCAGGCAACTGCTCGAACCACTCGGCCACCACGGCTCTTCTATCTATATAAATGTTATGTTGGTTTGTGTACGCTTCAAAAACTCAAAAAGTTCTGCACCGATCGAGCTGAAATTTTAGCATGATATATAATCCGCATCAAGGATTGTTTTTATCTATTTTTTGCATCACCACATATCCATAGCGAAGCGTGGCAGGGTACAGCTAGTAATAAATAAATACCTTGGGACAATTCCACAAAAATTTACCTAGTCCCAAATTAAGCAAAGCTAGTGTTATGGTAACTAGACAACGATATAATTACTTATATAGATAGATGTATACATAAATACACAGGACATCCAAGACTAAGGTACAAATACTCGTGTTCATCACACAAATATCTGCCCTCAGCGGGATTCGAGCCCGCGACCTCAAGCTTCGCAGTCAGGAGCTCTTACCACTAGACTTAGTGCTAAGAGTGCTAGTGCTAGCTCCTGACCGCGGCCGTCAAGTCACCTACAACTCCTGGCTTGCAGCCAGTGGATAAGCGATTACCGCCGCCTATGAAACTGCTTACCATCAGGCGGGCCGGGTGTCTGTTTGCCAGTTGCCACCCTTGTGGTTAAATTAAATAAAAAAACACCGAGTACTTTCAATAAAAACCTGTGCTATGTTCCTAGAGTACTTAGGTACTGGGATTGGGATGGTAATGAAACGACAATAAAATTTTCAGAAAATGTCTAACCCTTTAGCCCAAGAGCCCACGACTGCCAGACCTTCGTTATTTTATAAAAGCTGAAAGTTTCTCTGTGCATGACCCCAACACAGGTAAGAACGACCAGCGTTTATGGCGGAACAGTTTTAAAATATATAATAACAGAATATGCGTAAATAAATTATAATTCCTCAAATAAACGGCAGACGAAAGAGTGAAGTAAAGAACTGGAGATCTACTCTCTCTGCCCACGAGAAGGCGTGATGATATAAACAGCCGAATGAAAAAATTTTAAGTCGACTAACAATGGCGAGTCCGTCCTTCTTAGCTCCGTGGCATACACAGATGTAGGGAACTCTCATTTTAATTCGATGCTCGGAAATGCATTTGTAAACAATATACGTGCACTATACAATTAGACACTATTTGTTTGGAGTGATGGGAAAATGAAGTGCATTCTAAATAATGGAGTTGGGATGTCCGAAGATCGGTATCGTAATAAAATAATAAATCCTCAAGCCTTCCCACAAGGGTCCCCCAAGGGGTAGGCAGACATGTATAGGTACCGACTTTCAGGCAGAAATATATTTTAGGTGCCAACGTGACAGATGGCGAGTCGACTATACATACGCCATTGAATTTATTCTCAAGCGTATCCAAGCTTCCTCTCGATGTTTTTCTTCACCGTAAAGCTCGTGGTGTGATTAATATATTAATAAATTTATTAAAAGCTCGTTAAACTATGTTGATTTTCAACATTTGATTCAAACCCTATGTGGAAGTTTGACATAGAAACTTGTCTAATAGATTGCAATTTAAAGACGTTTATGGTCAATAAAAGCGTAACAAATAATTATCATACTTTTAATTTGAAAGTTATATTCAAACTATCAGTAATTGACCTTATTAGGCGATACCCACGCGAATTCTGACCAACATTTTGTCGCGTGTCTATAATACTGTGGACAAACCCAAGCGTTCATAATATATCACTTTATGAACGAGTTTTATATTCCTTGTATTATTTTAACACGGCTATACATACGCCATTGAGTTTGAATTGCATTTCAGACGTAAGTCAAAAAGTAACTGTACTCGTTACTTGCTACTAATAATTAAATAAATTCTGCATTGTGTCTTTATAAGTTACATATAAATGTACCCAACCAAAGACAAGAAAGAGATTCCATACATTTGTAAATTTTAAGGACAATAGACATTAAATCTACACCTTACTTTTTTTCAATCAAACTTACTACTCTCGTGCTATCCCCGAAGGGGTAGGCAGAGGTGTATAGGTAGTACCCACACACCCACTTACCTGTGAATTTCTTCTCAAAAGTATGCAGATTTCCTCTCGATGTTTTCTTTCACCGTAAAGCTTTGTAATTTTAGTAAGCTTAGAATAATCTAAGCTTAGTAAAATACTAAACAAACCAAATGTATGTAACTAAATTAATTATCCAAATTGTAACTAATCACACACTTAACCTGTGACGTTGTTTCTAAAACCGATACTCTTATGTGAAGAATTATAATTAAATACTAACATAAATATAACATTAAACATATTTCTAAGTAACAACGATATTCTCACCTGACCCATCCATAATATTCCAACGGTACTTGCCGAGCACGCGTCGGCGCCGCGAAGTCGCCGAGTCTCGAACTAAACCGCTATCCGCTATGTCGAGATGGAGAACTTAAGATGGCGTGAACGTATGGAGGACTACGGAAGCGGATGTCTTTGTGACAGGATTAATTATAACGTTGTTAAAACAACTGTACAACATACCTACTTTGATATACCAATTAGAATAGGGCCGTGGATTCTAACTTCAACTTACAACATTCTAACTTCAAGTTACAATACGACCGCAGAACCTGACCGACTAATGAGTATTTTCTAGTAAAGCATAAAGATATCTTTAATACAGTGATTTCTCACACCACGAGTGGGGAGGTGAGCCGGTGAGGGAAAACTTAGAAAAAATCTAAAATAGAATCAAAATATTTTTATTTCACATAGGCCTAGGTGGGCACTTATAAAACGTCGAAAAAGGGGCACGGTTCGCGTTGGTCTCCATGGAGAAGAACCGGCAAGAAACTCCATGGTTACTCTTCCAATCAGGAACATGACAGGAAATTTTTAAAGGTTTGAGAAAAGATTCAAAGAAACAGACGGACTCGCCGTCTGGCACGTTGGCATTGCAATGCCTAATATACAGCTTGCTTCATGGTAAGCAGCCACTAGCCTATAGACGCTTGCCAGGAGTATCACTGAGCCTGCGTTAATAGCTTTACATCCTTCTTGATAGCAGTCAGTACTCTCTAGGGAAATCTCAGCCGGGAGTTCATTCCACAGCCTAAAAGGTCGCGGAAGGATGCCCTGTGACCTTGGTTGTACGTAGTTGTGTGCGGAGCTGAAAACAATCTGATGATGATTAATTGATCCCAAAAAACAAAAGCTCTTCCCCTGTTTTGACCTATCGTGACCCGAATCCATAGGCTACCTGGAGAAAATGATAGCCGTTTTAAACTGACCTCCGATCCGAAACTTCAATTCGGAAAATACAAGTACTTTTAAAGTTATCAGAGCTCCATGTGTTCTGGACATCTCTGGAGTAAGCCTTCATTTCATTTGCAGATTCTTAACTTATTTTAGACTTTATAAACATAGGAATAGAGGTGGTAACAGTGTTTGGGCGTAGTACAATAAATAATTGCTCGCACTGGATACCATTCATTATGTACCTTGACATAGGGGTTGAAAAATGATGCCTCTCTACCTCAGCTGTTGAAGAGGAGAGGTTTACGTAACACGCAACCAAAGGCTTGAGAGCTCGCATTTATTATACTGGCAACGCTACTTGAGTGGGTTTGAGGATAAATAATTGCGATGGCAGTAATTTGGACAAAAGGTTTGGAAATATTGTCCTGAGATCTCTTCCGCTTACACAATAAAAAAATATACATATAATAATAATATATCCCACACCTTCCCACAAGGGTCCACGAAGGGGTAGGCAGAGGTGTATAGGTAGCAGCCACACACGCACTTTCCGCCAGAGGTATATTAGGTGCCAGATATTAAGTGTTTAGATATTGAGGTTAGAATAAGTTAGTAAGTACCTAAATTGTTCCCCTTTTTATAAGTTTGTCCCTCTCATTAGTTGCTGTGCCCCACAGGGTCCACTGTATACCCTGATATGATATATTGTGATATTATTGTAAGTGGAACAGTAAATAATTATGATTACCTATACACCTCTGCCTACCCCTTCGGGGACCTTTGTGGGAAGGCATGAGGATATATTATTATATTATATCTCAACTTATTTTTTTTTTTTATTATTAGAACCTCCAGCAGAAAGTGGGTGTATACAAACCCCCACGGCGACCCGAGAAGGCGTGAGGATTTATAACTCTGAGCCAAATTTCATCCTTCATGTATTGAAAAGTCTTTGCGTGAAACATCTTCAAAAAATTCCCATTTACACAAAAAAAAAACAAAATTTCGCATTTTTTTTTGTTTACATGACAAAAATATGTGCTAATAACTCTTCATTTTGTATAACGACGCCTGTGGTGAATACGTTTTACCTAATTTTTTTTTATTATGACCACTTGGGTGGCAGACAAGCATGCGGTTCGCCTGATAGTAAGCGGTTACTTACCGGTGGTACCGCCTGGACGCTTGCAACATCAGGGGTATCACTCGCGCATTGCCGACCCTGCAGGAATCAAAAATCATACAAAACTTCTGAGATATTAAAATATGTATACCTCGTGCCAACCCTAATTATGTTTCGCATTCCACAGCTCAACAAAAATCACATTTTGTTTACAATTTCGCCTGTTCATAATGATTGTATATATATGACTGTATATTGTTATGTTTATACAATAAACACTGATAACATATAAAGAAGAGACTGACAGCTCTTGCATTTAGTTCTAAAGATAATGTTGTGTAGTGATATGTGCTTTGGTTATTAACTATTGTGAACAAAGAAAAAAGGTATTTACGAATTCTCTTTACGGATTATACATACATACCATCACGCCGAGTCTGTCAGGGTGGGCAGAGAGAGTAGATTATCAGTTCTTAAAACTAACAGAAGAGAGGTAGGGCATAACGGATTTTCCGTTCGAATTTGGAACTGCCCGACTGGGGCAGGACATCCACTTTATAGAAGTCCGTAGCCAAATAACACAATTTATTGTGTTGTGTTCCTACGAGGTGAATAAGGTTTCCAGTAATGAGCTCCTTGGGGAGGGGGGATGATTGTTATATTGTGTTGGCAGCAGAGGGATTAGTCCCGTTATGCTGCCAACACAGTATAACTCTCCGAACACAGAGTGGCAACGCGCAAGTGATACTTTGGTATCGTGAGCGTAAATAGGCTACGGTAACCGTTTCCCATCAGGTGGGCCGTATGCTTGTTTGCCACTCTTGTCGTATAAAAAAAAATAACACAGGTCTTTCGCTTAATTCACATACACCAGTCTCTATATTAATGCTCGCTGGTTTTAAGTACACCTAGTGTCCTATTAGTTTGATCTAGGTAGTTGGACCGTGGTCTTCCTCTTTTGCAGCTCGTGTAAAACACTGTACGTTTAGTTCATATACCAAAGCAGGCCAAGATTCGAACCGGCAGACTCAACTTGCAGATAACTTGAGCCCGGCTAACTCTGCTCTTAATTGATAGCTCTGATAAACAGACATTCCTTTAGTTAGACAAATCGTTCTGTAACACGCTTTAAATAACGTAGAAACTCTCAAATTACTATACCAATAATGTTTACCTAATTCATAGAGCACGATTATTTGTCACATAAATAAATACCTTGGAACAATTCCACACAAATTAACATAGCCTCAAATCAAGCAAAGCTTTACGGTTACTTATGGTAACTAGACTAGACAACGATATATTTACTAATATAGATATATATTTCCATTAATACATAAGACATCCAAGACTATACAAATACTCGTGTTCATCACACAAATATCTGCCCTCACCGGGAATCGAACTCGCGGCCTCAAGTTTCGCAGTCAGGAGCTCTAACTAAGCCAGACGGCCGTCAATACATAAGAAACTAAAGTGGATATTGATTACCCGTGATTTTGTCTCGATTCCAGATGCAGAGGAGAATTCTGTTAGTGCTTTTGAGCATGCTGCTCCAAGGGGACTGTAGCCCGGTGATGACACGACAAGGAATGTTACGACAGAAAACCAGAGACAACTTCTGCGGCAACTTACTAAACTTCAACAATTTCTACTACTCTTTGGACGAACAGAAAAATGTCAGCGGCATACCGGCTGATATGAGCATCCATTGGAAAACTGGCAACGTATTCTTCACCCTCATAAGCGAAGAGATGAAGATGAGCCTACAAGTCCTGCATCCCGGCGGTGATTTCGAAGCGATCAAAGTCGCTGGTCTGGGCCAGTCCACATCGGTAGATAACCTCAATGACATAGTCTACTTAGCCACTGATAATGGCGTCTACAAATATAAGGAAGATAACTCTATTGAGCTGTACACGGCCCTTGGTGAAGACGTCATGTACATAGCTGTGACGAGCGACGGGACGTCAATGTACATAGCTACTTGGCCGCAAAATCGCGTACACAAAATTACCAACGATGGGCAGAAACAAGAGGCGTTCTCTGCCATCCCCAACGGACACGGTTTGACAGTGGACCCCCGCAATAACATCTACTTTGTCGCCACGAAGACTTCGTACATCCTGAAGAATGGGTACAGCATACCTATCAAGATAAAAGGTTTGCCCAATGATAAAATGACTGGGGTTTTCGTGAGCCGTTCCGATGAGGTGTTTGCAATGGATGAAAATAGTAATTTGTACGTCGTCGATCCGGAAAATGCGAGCGCTAAGCATTTGGGCTCATTCAGCGTCAGTGGGGTGAACACTTTTGCCATGGATTCAGCTGACAACGTCCTCATTGGTGTAAAGGGATCCATTGTGAAGTTCAATGCGTATGAGAGGAGCCCGTGTCCTGAATATGAAAAGTATGCGTAACTTTTTTATTTTGTAAGTGTTGTGTCTAACCTGTGGTAATTGGTGTTTATTTAATTGTAGTTTAAGTGCTTTAACAGTGAGGCTCACTTTTAAATGGTCCGTTAACACTTTTAATAATTATTAAGTAAAAAAAATATATTAATTTAATACCAAAAATAATTAATTTATAATAATAATAATATATCATTATTATATTATTATTATTATTATAAATTTAATGAATAAAATGTAGCCGTGGAGGTCGAATACTTCGAGTTTGCGACACAAAAATCGCAAGTTCGAATCCCGACTGTACCAATCAGTTTTTCTGAACTTAAGAACAGTGATTAGTCACACCATGAGCTTTAGGGTGAAGGAAAACATCGAGAGGAAACCTGCATACGTCGGAGAAGCAATTCAAAGGTGTATGTATGTCGTGCTTGAGTAACACGATGGACTCGCCATCTGTCACGCCACGCGACACCCCTCTGCCTATCCTTATGGGAAGGCGTAGATATAAAATAATGCACTTAATTAATATATCTACTCGATTGCAAAAGCATGTGATCCACCTGAGAGTAAGCGGTCACCGCACCCTATCATAGCTATGATAGATGACATTAGATACATACATATCATCACGCCGCGTTCCTAACGGGGTAGGCAGATAGTATAGAGCGCCAGTTCTCTCTTGACTGATGACATTATAAGGCCTGATGAAATCGAACCACTGGGGCTAACCTACCTCTATTTGTATAGGTATTTGTAGGCATAGTTCGGATGGATATTACAATTTAATTTCATTGGTTTTCATAGAATAAGCAAAAAAGGCAAGAGACACAGCAAAAGACGTAAGCACAAAAAACGCACCACAACCACCACAGAAGCGGGCGAAGAGGAAGAGGAAGAGTAAATCATGAAATAAATAACAAATTACGATCCGTTGCAGATATTTTAATGTATGGTATTTAAATCAATATACTTTTATGTTGTCGTGTAATGCAAAATAAACTATTCTTATTCTTATTTTTTGTTTTAATGCCATCTACCGTAAAATCTGTGAACTATTTCTTAACCCTGAGGCAACCTAATATCTGAATTGCATTAAAATGGTATTCGTTTTAACGCCATCTATGTGTACTTATGGCAACTACACCTAGAAGTTATAAGATACATTTGTTTCTACAGAGTTCGGTAGACAGCGCTTAGAACAGTTACGTTATGTTATTTCTTTGTCAAAATATGTGTGGTAAATATAGAAATTTAGGTTTTTTTTATTTCTACATTGTAGAATTTTGTTTGGAGTATGAGACGACAAGTAGAACTACACGAACTGAAAGAATATATTTTCTGACACATATTACTGTAATAACATAACGTTTCCGTGCATGTATTGCCATAATATTTCAAAAATAACTATTATCGTAAGGCACAAGAAAAGTACCTAGTAGCTGCTACAGGCGAAGATGAAACTAAGGCTACCTAATAATATGAGCGGGGATCCGTAAAAACCATTCTGTTAAATTAGCTTAAGAAGTTAAATAATTTGAGTTCAATTATTTCGTTAGCATGGAATTATATGAGACATCAGAATTAAATCATACCTTAGACGAAATTTGGCAAATTAGAAATAACTTCATAGTTTTAACAAAGTTTAACTTGTTTGTTATTGAAGTGGCAACATTAATCACCGCCGCATGTATGAACTGTAGTTACTCCATTCCAATATTTCCTGTCACCTCATTCATTCATCACATTTGTCAAATTGTCATACGCGTCGGCGATGTGTCAGAGAATGGGACGTTCGTTGTAAGCGCAAATATTTGTGTCGTAAATGTGGTGCGATTATGTGATAGTGACAAAACACCCGCTCAACTATATTATTATTACGTGATGTATGTGTATTGAGTTCAGTGTCGTTTAGAATACCGTTGTTTTCATTTGTATGTCAGCGGACTCTTCAATATGGCGGCCCCCCGTCACAAATCACAACAGAAAAATATATCTTCGATATTTTCGAAGTTGCAAGGTGCTTTCTCGGACGCGGTGTGTCCGACGAAGTTGGCGACGGATAAACGGACATTGGATAAGACTTGGAAGCTAATGGATAAAGTTGTGAAATTGTGTCAGCATCACAAGATGAACTTGAAAAATAGTCCCCCGTTTATTTTAGATATACTGCCGGATACATATCAGCGATTACGAGTAATATACTCGAAATATGAGGACAATATGCAGGCTTTGAATAGCAATGAGCATTTTAATATATTTATTATAAATTTGATACGGAAATGTAAGCAGGCGATAAAGTTGTTCAAAGAGGGCAAAGAGAAAATGTTTGATGAGAATTCACACTTTAGAAGGAACCTCACGAAGCTCAGCTTGGTGTTTAGTCACATGCTGAGCGAGCTGAAGGCGATGTTCCCGAACGGCACATTTGCCGGCGACCAGTTCCGTATCACGAAAAGTGACGCCGCTGAGTTTTGGCGGACTAACTTCGGTAACAGGTACGTTTAATGAATTTTATTGTTATTAAGTTGCTACAGTACTCAAATTATATCCCAAATATCCAACATATTAATTAAAACAGCTATGTTGAACCCTAATGGATATAAAAGTATTTTGTACACATGATAGACTGTCCATGTGTATTTTGTATTATCATGGAGCTGTGTACATATTTTGAGTTATTAAAACTAAGTTAAGTGCTTAGTTTTATACATACAAATATATTAATTACTGGCTGTGCCCTGCGGTTTCACTCCCAAACAGTTTTTTTCCCTTAATAGTTTTATCAACAAACAGGTCTAAATCTTTAGTTTAATATATATTCTATATTACTCGGTACATTTTACAGCTTTCTAATGCTAAAGTAATCTTTAAAATTGATAGAGAAGTTTTTGAGTTAAATCATAACAAACAAACTAACAAATAATAAACTATTCCTCTTTATTGTATTAAGTAGTATACATTTTACACAATTTGAACCACCTTTATCTTTAATAAATAAAAATAAAAGTCAGACTAAATACCCTATTCTCTATGTAGGATGATATAATGTAAAAAAATTGTAAGCTATATAATTGCTTGTATAATATTGTAATTGTTATCAGTATGTTTAATTATTACTTAACTCAGATGATAACACAAGATAAGTTTATGATGGGATACAATTTCTCTGGGCTCCGGTAGCCTGGCCTGTAGGGGTAAAAGTACAAATAGTGCTTCTAACATTCAATCTTATGAAATAATTGGATCATATTTGTAGGAAATTTAAAGTGATTTGGATCTGTATGGCAAATTTTTTTTGTGCTCCTTTTAGTTTTTGTGATATACTAAATACGATATTCATTTTAGCTTGGCTAGTGGCTGTCAATGCTAAATCTATAATAGTTGTCCCACATGATGTGATGTATACTTTAATTGATGCAGCTTGTGTGGGATGTTGCCAGTTTGCATTGCATTATACTTACTTTAATAGTAGAATATGTGAACTAGAAAGTGGAAACTTGTATGAATAGCATGGTAAAAGTGTTTGAAGTGAAAGAGGTCAGTTAGTCTAGACCCTAGAGAGAACTGGCACTGTACTCTGTTTGTGTCACAGGTTCTGTGATAATATTAGTCGTTTGATATGTATGGTACTAACATTATAAACATGTGATGTTTCTTTGCCTTTTTTACACATAAAGTACTGAGTGGAATAGGATGAAAATTTGCACATTCCTATATTCATTATTGACTGAATTAACATGGGATATGTATCATTTCAGAAAAAAAAATATGCGGGTGAAGTATATAAATACTTATGTACTTGTGTGGTATCCACTTTGTATTAATTATACACATTTCCTCATACTTTGTGTCATTCCTGGGTTTATTATTTATTTTCAAAATCTACCTACATATCATTTAGTTCCAATACACATCTATGTTGGATTTTTAGTTTACTAATTTTCACCAAATTATAGGAATATTTTATTGAGTAGGTATATACCTAATGTAGTAGTTAGCCATGGTGGCAGAGTAGTTCGAGTAGTTGCCTGCGACACAGAGATTGCAAGTTCGATTTCCGACTGTACTGATGAGTTATTCTGAACTTAAGTACAGTGATTAGTCACACCACAAGCTTTACGGTGAAGGAATACATCGAGAGGAAAACTGCATACGTCTGATAAACAATTCAAACGCGTATGTATAGTCGTGTTTGAGTAACGGCGATGGACTCGCCATATGTCATATTGACATCTGAAATATATCTCTAGCAGAAAGTGGGTGTGTGGGTACTAAACTCAAACTAAACATGTGCTAAACACCTCTGCATATTGTGGTCGTGAGGATATGAAAAAAAATGTACTTAATTTATCACACAGGCAACTCAAGGCTACAAATTATCTTCGGATTTTCCTGTGGATTATCTTGACTGGAATTTTAAACACTAAGAACTTAATCCTTACTCAAAATTATAAAGGCGAAAGTGAGTTTGATTGTTACGACACTGCTTAACTAGTCAATCAATCATGATGAATTTAATTACACATTGTCAGAACACAGTAATGGATTTTCCATAGAGAAAAAGGTCAAATTTGATGTAGACAATTTAATCGAGTTAAAGCTGCAGGCAATGCCAGGTATCATGGAAAACTATGAATATTCATGGATAAGCTACTGTTTATATTACACAATGATATACATAGATACTTATATAGATGGATATAGAAATATGTATATGCATAGGAGATCCAAGACTAAGGAACAAAACAACACTTGTCTTTATCACACAATTATCCGCCCTCAGCGGGACTCTAAGCAGCGACCTCTAGTTTCGCAGTTAGGACCTCTAACCACTAGGCCAGCCGGCCGTCTAAATGGGCCAAGACAAACAATTACTAAATTATACTAAACATATTTGTAACCTGACAC
Organism: Drepana arcuata; assembly: GCA_016069955.1. Lineage (NCBI taxonomy): Eukaryota > Metazoa > Arthropoda > Insecta > Lepidoptera > Drepanidae > Drepana > Drepana arcuata. The sequence goes on from JACCPG010000584.1 coordinate 147,326, forward strand.
TAGTCCAATATATTTTACTTACGGTGATGCAGAAACAAATGCCAACTATACAAACCTGTTTTTTTGTCTCTAGCAGCTTGAGAATCGGAATCATTTGCTAAGTAACCAAACCTTATGCCTCCAGCCAGCCAGTAATTCGTAGGGCTAAGCAATCAGCAAGGGCACCCCGTGAGGTGTTAAGACCTCGACTTACGACGTTGCTAAATCGTGAGCTTGGAAGCTGAACTAGACTGAACAAACTATCAACTACTGCCGACCTTGAACAAGTATTACATCTTGATTGAACGTGAGAAAGAGGATGTATACATGTACTTGGATTAAGAAACTCCTAAAATTGTTTCAGCAAATTTTTGCCCCAAAATATGATAAGAGCCAACGAGTAACATAGAGGGACGAACAAATGTTTAATGAATGGAGACCTACCCACATGAGTATCTTCGTATCATCGGATGTATTACGCTTCAATCACACTGATAACATGTCATTGTGGCACTGTGATTATGCTCCCTATTGATATTGCAATAAAGTCCATACCATAGCAATTGAAAAACTGTTATCAGCTTTCCATCTTATCAGTTAATGTTGTTTCCGTTGTTAGAGCTAGTATCATATAATAACGGAAGTCTTTAATCTAATCGGGCACGTCATTATTAATAAAAGTCTTAAAACAGCTTTGTATTTGAATCAAGATAATGACGATAAAACTCAAACCAAGATGACGCCTTGTCCCTAAATTCACAGGCAGAAAGCGCAAGGCGTCTATCATCCCTAGACTTTTCTCTCTCATCAAAATGTATTATATTTCATGGAAATAGTTGGCCGCGCCAGAGGCATGTGAGGACAGGTTTCGGGGCAATTTTAGAACGTTCAGAATCAAGTACCTAACCTATACATACATATATAATAAAAATGTAACGGATCGCTGTCTGTTCGTGGAAGATATATGAGGAAAAATATAATTGGGACCTTTATCAACGCAAACAGCATCCCAAACACAGATTGTTAGAATTTTTCGTCTGTTTGTCTCTGCGTTTGTGCACGCTAATCGCAAAAACGGCCATGCATATGAAGTCGCCGGCACAGCCGGTTAAGAATATATGTCAGAATATGTTAATATAATTTGTTTTTTGTTTATATTTATTACTACATAACTACGTTAAAACTTCTAAAAGTTCAACTGTTATTATAAGTAACTACTCAATTCACGTCTATTCTTCTGTACGCAAGATATATCCGTTCTCTATTTTATAAGTGCGATATCTCGAGATATGTAATCACTGTCTCATGTGCGTGAATGCATGAGAATTCGCAGATTCAGTCCTAAAGCTTTTTTTATTACTTATTTAGGTTTCTACAAAAGTTAAGCTAAGCTAAGTTTCTACAAAGCAAAAGTGTCTGCAATAAGAGTTAGAGGAAGACCACGTTCCAACTACCTGGATCAACTCGATCGGACGCTCAAGGACGGGAACGTCAAGAGTACTCGAAACCGACGAGCATGTATGAAGAGACTGATGAATGTGGACGAAGAGGTATGCAAGTCTAGAGAGAACTGGCACTCCATACTCTCTGCCTACCCCGTTAGGGACTTGACGTGATGATATGTATGTATGTGTATTTAGGTTTCTTAACAAAAATATTAGTAAGATGGGTGAAATACATTCCAGACACGACTATGTAACGTAACTCCATATACAAAAAAAAACTCTAGATAAGAAAAAAATCCTTCAAGTGGCGCCTCGAAATTCGTTTGTCGAAAATAAAATACAAGAAAAATTGAACTGGCTTATTGTGTCGATGCACTACATGTAACATATTAGTCGGAATTTGCTCTGCAATTTGAATTAGCTCTGAATGCTCGATTCGAATCTTTCGAATTAGAACATGGTAAATTTTTTTTAAGGTTTATCCCAATATGATTAGCTTCTAAAATTCTAAAGTTTTAAAAGCTTTAAAGGCTTCATGATGATGATTGCTGCTTCGTGTGAATCCAGTTTGTGAATTGAATTTGTGAAAAAAGCACTTTAAAAGATTGCCAATAATATTCAGACTCGCTATGTTCGTTTCGTGCTAAACCACGGTAGGGTCAAATAGTAATTTTAAGATGTTTCTTAATTTTGATATAGTTTTCGTCCATTCAGTATCTTGCTATTTATTGCTCAGACAGTCGTTGTAAAGGAACTTGTCTCTTCTGCTTTTGCAATAACGAATGCTGGAGGTCCAAATAAATCCTAACGCCGTCTGGAAACTATCAGATCGTAATCAAATAATAAATACTAGATATGAAACCCCATCTATTTTATATCTGTATGAACTCATAATGAAACTTCACGCTCAAATTTTATATTTAAACGTAATTACAAAGTGTAATGATGAGTGTTCTTAACAACCAGTGTACAGACAAAAACTTGCGCGTCGCAAGAGCGTTGACGATCCTTAAAAGGCAGCTATTGACGCATAAAATGATGCGCACAAGGACCTTTAAAGTGATGGAAGAGTCGAGGACTCGCTCTAATGAGAACCTCTTAATGCGGTCTTTGTCACTGTAGTTTTTACTTTCATGGATTTAAGTAATTAGAGTTTCTTTGGCTTTCTAGTTGAGCGTAACTCCGTTCGATAGTGGGAAAGGTGTTCTGGCCACCTGCTATCCGGTCCGGTACTTCCTTTACTTATTCGCAAGTTAATTACCAACTTTTTACTGCTCCGTTAAAACACGGGGGAATTTATTTTGGTCGATGACATTGCTCAATGCTGGAATAAGTTGCGTTGTTGCTTTGCTCTTGGACATTTTGTAAGGCTTCGTGGCCTTAATGAAGCCACGTGTACTTTTGCCCCGGTTTCTAGTTTATCATTTGAAGGAAATACGTCAGTAGAATGCTAAAGGGTTGAGCACAAAATCATTGTAAGAATGTGACTAATTTGACTAAAAAACATCGAGAGGAAATCCGTATTCGTTTGAGAAGAAATTTTAAGACAGGGTGCGATGGACTCACCATCACTTTGGCACCTAAAGCTTACCTCCGGCGTAAAGTACACGCGTGGGTAGTACGCACTTCTGCCCATCCCTTCGGAGCCCCTGAGGAATGGCGGAAATATAAATAAAACATTTGTTAGTTTCAAGCATTGTTCATATTTGAATATTAAATTTCCTCGTACTTATTAAGCCCGGAGTAGCTTATACTGAACATTGAGTCGAGCTTCCCGGGATTGGCCACATTTTCTGAAGTTCTGTGGTGTTTAATGTTAAATGTTGTTATGTTTTTCCGGCGCCAATCTGTGTAGGCGTCCCTTACGTTGTTTTTTTGCATTCATCGTCCTCAACTAACAAAACAACCCCTCTTACTTATCTTAGAAATATACCGGCTACTTTTATTGTTCACACGTGTCTTATGAGAGTTTTCAATTCTTCGTAAATTAAATGAATATTTTTTTCTACATACGTATATATTTATCATCATGCCGACTCATAAGGGGTAGGCAGAGAGCTCAACTCACCAGTCTTCTATAGACTAACAGATCTAAAACCCTTTATCTACATTCAGTCAGTTCATATATGCACGCCAGTTTAGAGTACTCTTGTCGTTCGATCGATTTGATTTAGGAAGTCTGAAAGTGGCCTTCTGCTTGACGGAACAAATATAAATGCAAATACGTCTGGACAAGAGGCAGAAGAAGGCAATGTGTTAATATATTTCTCAGAATCATTAAATGTTATTTGACGGTTTATATTTCTAATTAGGGCTACAAATCATAAGGTTAAGAAACAGGCTAAACTTGACTGACTCTGAGAAGAAGAAGAGCAGTTTTTGTGACAACTAGGAACTTAAGTAATTCTATTTGACATTAATTGCTTTCTCGGTACAATTTGGTTTGTGAGCGTAAATTGGCAGGCGTTCGTAACATGTCGGTTTGAAGTTTGTTACTGAAGTTTACACGAACTAAGCTGATCCCCTGATTGATGGTAACTTATCAAAGTGTCAGAATTTGATAAGTTACCATACTTGCGCACTCTACACAACCTCAAACATATATGATAAGTGAAAGCGCTCAAATTAAGGCCGCGGCGTGATGTGAGTTATTCTTAACTTAAACAAATCGAATTACACCTTAATTGCTCAGGTTCGGGTTAATTGACTCCCAAGTGAAGGTCACACGAGTTAAAGCAGGTAATTAAATCACTGGGAATTCTAAATTACAGTAGCATTTCAACTACGTGTTGGTACATTGAAATTGCTCTTAGCGCCATTTAGTTTTCCCTCTATGCTGTTGCATGCCGGGTCTGTGGAAATTCCTCAACTCTATAACGCTAGACTGTATTTAACATTTGTCGACCGTAATTAGAATTTAGAGCCCGCTCATAAATTCAAGAGTTGGGTTCTCCTTTCTTGTTGCCGTCTCTGATTTAAATAATTTCATTAGCACACCACTCTTTCGGCCTCCCAACGTCATCACGGGCAGCCTTTTTTTGAACTAACTCGTGTGCCAATGCTAATCTTGGTCTTCCTCCATCCTTCCAATTTGCTTCTACCTTTGCAGATTTTATAAAAGAAGGATGTCTTAAAAGGTGGCAAATCATCCTTCCTCTTTTATTTTGGAACTCACAGGAATAGTAAATAATATATAGTGAATTTCTTCTGCCGTTTCAGGGACAAGGATGACCATAGAGTCTAAAGTAATGAGGTTATTATGCGGTCTTTGTTCAACTTCCTTTGGATATCGTCGATACGAAAGCTCGCAACAAAAAATCTTACCCTTTCTAAATGATTGCCGTTTATTATTGAACTAGTTTATATATAATGCACAAAATGTCGACTGCTTCGTGATCGGCTAAATGTCAATAGATTCTCACTGACATTTTAAACACGTTACTCAGTCGCATGGAAAATATGTGATGTTAAAAAGTCTAATGGACCCCATTTAATAACTTCGACCTTGGTGAGGGAGATAATTAAAGGTCTACAATGGTTCCCACACTGTCTTAAATCATACATTCATTATGTTTAATACATGTCGCCATTTTATGATTATTTTCTAAACTTCACTTTCCTCATTGAAAGGATAATCGACAAAATCTGTTATGGTAACCTAAGTAATTTTTTTTTGTCTTGTTTTTTGTTCTTGACTGTGTTCCTTAATAATAGTTTTTTTCTTTTCTCTATTTAAATAGAATCTTGCTTTTAAATCGTAACGTTAACACGCATTAAATATAAATTTTTATATTATGAATGCTAAAGTAACTCTGTCTACCGCCGAACATATTCTGATTAATTTTGGCATAGGGATAGACGGGCCATTAGAGAAGGAATAGACTATGCTTTTTATTGCGAAATTAATCTTGGGAGTGAATAATGATAATAACCCTCTTCATTTCAACAAACACTATCCTTTTGGTGGTGTGGTGTTATTACTGTCACCATTATAAAATCGCGAATCGTGCTCCCTTATGTAATTAAACTGGCTCTTTTAGTAAGTTCACTCCATTAATTGGTGCCAATCCTATTAAATATTGTTCAGATAAAATTGTTATTTCATGGACGCTGCTAAAATTAAAACGTCGTCCAGCTTTGCAGAATTAGCGATCTGCTAAAATATTGTCAGAAATGGAGTATCTTAACTTATTGAAAATATATGTAAGTTTGCCGTTTATTATCTTATTGGTTATTTGAATCCATATGACCTGTAATTCGAACCGCTAATGTGAATCATCATCATCGTAATGTTATTACGCTGAGTTCCTCACGGGGCACAGGCAAAGAGAGAAGAGCGTCAGTTTACTCTACACTAAAATACCTCTTGATCTGCATTTACCTGTCTCATCATTGACGTTCATCAGTTTAAGTGCTCTTGATGTTCCAACTTTGAGATATATTTCATCTAGGTTGTTGGAGCGTGGTATTCCAGTCTCTTCTTCCAGACACTTTCGTATTCTGTATGTCTGTTTCGTCAATCCTTCTCCAGCCTTTTAATGTTAAATATTATAAAGCAATTTTTGTTTGTATTCTTTACTCGAAATTTCTTGATTTTGATGTTATGAATTGATGAGACTGATGAATCTGGGTGAAACTAAGGAGGTTTATAAGTCTACTCTTGACTGTGGGCGCTTCAATCAGTCTGCCCATACCTTTGGGGACTCGGCCTGCCTGATCATATGTATCTTCGCGAACTTGACCTCTTGAACTATTGTATCAAACTATGCGTTTAATGCTATTATTCATGAATCGTCGTCGTCTATGTCGTCGTATCGTCATGAATTCCAAAATAATCCTTATTTTAAGTGCTTTAAGTATCATTGCCGTCGTTTCCGTCGCCGGCTAAATTTAAGTCAACACGTAGTAACATTGGAATTTCGACGTTAAATTCTGAATGGCTCGGTCGATATTGGGCCGCATTGCCAAGTCTCGTCGCGTCACTGTCGATTGATTCTCCTTTCCCACCTAGCCCGACTTGAATGAATTATTTTTGCGAACGCTCTATGGATACTTTCACAATGTTCGTACCTACTGGCCGCTTGCCAAGGGATTTTGTTATCGCATACAGAATAATCATCCTATTTCGTTATTTGCCATTTGATTGTTTTTTCAATTTGTTTGGTGTCCTTCCTCCCTCCCACTGTTTCTGTAAAAGTATTAATAATATAATGGTAAATATTTCCGCTTTCCGCCGAAAGTTTGCGAGAATATCTGTTCCCCTTTCACGCAAAAACCACTGAACGGATTTCGATGATATTTGACACAGAGATGGGACAGATTTAAGAAGCTGGAATAATATTTTATTCCAGATTTAATCAAAATGTACGCGGCGGTAGATACCGCGGAATACACCCAATCACATATAAAACGCACTTTTCGCTGACTCAAGGTGGTTTTTCTGTCGCTGGTATGATAAGAAAATTGGTGTCTCTTTCCTAACGTATTCTTACACTGTTCGTCTTCAAAGTAATTTTTTTGTTGAAAAATAATTGTAAGCACTTAAGTTTGAAAAATATTATTGATACTATTAGAACAAAAACCACCACGGTACTTTTAAAAACAATGTTACTCGAAGTTGTAATTAAATAGATTAATTTTAAAGGGCTTAGCTCTAATGATATATTTCCGAACGAGTGTTTAACGGGGTTCTCTCGTCTTTATTAGAACTTATAACGATACTAAAGGTGGCTAAAGCGAATTTTATAGCCAATAATCGGTGAATATAACGTTTAATTTAATGTCTATAGACGCAGTTTAAAGCACCTTACTAAATAGATTTAGATCCAGTTACGGAATTGGATTGTAATTTTAAATCTTTAAAACATTTGTATTTGGTTATCATAATCTTACTCGACGTCTGTTATTTCTTAAGTTCGATGATTAATTTCATTTATTTACATACAAGAGGCTACACATACCACACATACGTATCTGTAGCCTTGCTATGGATACCATAGACAATTAGACAATAATAAGAAAGAAAACTAGCGCCATGATCATAACATAGATTGATTATGGCGCGAAATTCTAATGTCATTGGATGGAACAGCACATATTGACAGCCTTGCTATGGATACCATAGACAATACTAAGGACAGAAAACTGGCGCAATGATCTTACCATAGATTGATTATGCCGCGAAATTCAAATGTCATTAGATGGAACAACACATATTGACCATTCATTATACGAATACCCTTTCGGGAAGCTAAGATGGTTACTTGCTACGATCTCCAAATACATCTTTCGCTACTGTGATACTATTGTAGAAACAACTTCCGTTGGTGGTGTTTATGCGTCGGTAGATGGACGTGGAAGATTTTCCTCTAACGACTTCTAACCAAAGTTCTAAAAACGTTTGCTTCTGTGTTAAATAAAAATAAAATTTTCTCAGATTCTTTTTAAATCTATCCTTTGTATATAAATCTAATATTAGTATATATAAGAGACTGATAAATGTGGCCGAAGCTGTAGTGGTCTGAAGTCAAATCCCGTAAGGTTCGTAAAGTTTAATTGTATAAGAAATTTATGTGTTTTTTTTAATTACGACTTTAATTACGACATGAGCCATGTTTTTAAATTCAACGTCTGTCTAATGCTGAGATAACAATTATAGACACTGACAGGAAACGACGAACGTCTATCGTATTTAACGCCCTTGGTGCGACATTCGTCTTTTTGTCTGCCCACGTGGAGCATGAATGGTTCGCAGTTTCATTGATACGACACCAATGGGTGTGTCGGGTATATTAATAACTAGTTGTGCGTCGCGGTTTCACTCGCCTTATATTTGATTTCATTAGTACACTTTTACTGTTTTTGCTTGAAGAACATATTCAACTGCTGATCTATAATTCTGTGACAAATTTCACATATCTACGTTTAGTTGTTTTTGCGTTCTTCGGCCTTATGTAGGTCTGTATGTACATATCATATTGTTTAATTTTGACAGGAACTCCTTTCAGTTCAATTATTTGCTACTTTGGTGTGAATTCTGCGATACTCTGGTCTAGTGTTCAGAGATCCTGGTTGCGAAACTTGAGGTCGCAGGTTTGATTCCCGCTGAGGGCAGATGTTTGTGTGAATAACACGAGTATTTGTCCCTTATTCTTGATATTTATCATAAGTTAACGTTATAACGTAATACATAACGTTGTATAGTTCCCATAATACACGCTTTGCTTAGTTTGAGACTAGACATTTAGTGCGGAACTGTCCCAAACTATTTAATGCTTAGTAGTATACGTTACGCCTACGTTTTTGCATAGATTTTTTTTTGTTACTTGATAATTTCACGAATTATTATAACATATAGTGTTCAAGAGTTATTGTTATGCTAATTTTCGCGCTGGTTTCTAAAATGTAAGCTATTAACACCTTTATTTGTTTACTGTTAACGTAGGAAATGCCTGGAGCCATAGTTTTGTTATTCTTCCGGTGGTGCGCAGGAAGAATCAATCTAACTTCTAACGTAAGACCCGTTTGTTTTGGCCAAACGTTCGTGTATACAAACGCTTCTGAGTATTCCATCAAGGTTAGTGATAGTTTCACATATAATACGTCAAGTTTAATTTATAACCTGCTTGCGTAAGAATACGTACATTCATTGGCTCATTCAGTTAAATATAATAATAATATATCCTCACGCCTTCCCACAAGGGTCCCCGAAGGGGTAGGCAGAGGTGTATAGGTAATACCCACACACCCACTTTCCGCCAGAGGTATATTAGGTGCCAACGTGACAGATGGCGAGTCCATCGCCGCTACTCAAGCACGACTATACATACGCCTTTGAATTTCTTCGCAGACGTATGCAGGTTTCCTCTCGATGTTTTCCTTCACCGTAAAGCGCGTGGTGTGACTAATCACTGTACTTAAGTTCAGAAAAACTCATTGGTACAGTCGGGATTCGAACTTGCGAGCTTTGCGTCGCAGGCAACTGCTCGAACCACTCGGCCACCACGGCTCTCTTAAAAATAATGTATATTTTGTTTTTGTTTAATTACCGATATGGCTGATAATTCAATTGGACATCCCGATAGATTAAAATCACGTTTCGTAACAATGTTTGGAGACGCAAAACTGATGTGGCTGTATGATACGTAGCGACTGAAATGCCTTTGCAACCCTATCAGTAATCTAGGTTAGGCTTTGTCATACTTTGAACGATTAGGGGTAGTACTAAGAATTTCAAAAAATGGTACGTAATTCAGATTGAAGGATAGTCCTTACTCTGTGTTGCTTGCCCTTAATACAGGGCGGAATGTTATATTATGACATGTTGACGAAGATTACTGCAACTTATTTAAATTTAATTTCATAGTGTCCAAACATTGGGACTGGAGACTGGTCCAAAGATTGGACAAATATTGAGGAAAGTTCTATATTTAAGTAATTCTTTAGTGAAGAATACATATAAAGTCGTTCGCGCAAAGGAGTAAAATTCTACGAATGGGATTCATGATCCATGAGCCAATTGTAGTTTACTAAGATCTCTCCTGAAAGCCCAAGTAATTTGGGAAATACACGATACTTTACCTAACATATCGGATTTGGCTGCCGAAGCGGAAAATTATTTTCGTAATCTCAACAATACGAGCAGCATCGGAAGAAATGGTTTATAGAATACTAGCTTATGCCCGCGGCTATGCCCGAGTGGAGTTCGAAAAAGTAGCTTATGTATTTACCGGCTAGAATCGGTTCAGCCGCTATGCCGTGAAAGAGTATCATACTTTATAATGTTAGAACTTTGAATTTTTCAGGCTTCAAAAGTAACCTTATCCTAAGTAAAAGCCACCATCACCATTTTAACTTTCAGCCAAATCGGTTCAGCCGTTTGGGCGTCAAAGAACCGCAAACATGCAAACTGTCACATTTATAATATTAGTAAGCTAGTTATTCGGTTTCATATGACCGCTTTCATGACATCATATTGAAAATTGTTTAATGTAATCAATCTTCACGCCACGGGTCCAAAGGGGTAGGCAGAGGCCACATGTATTTAGGTATTATAACGTGTGACAGATAGCGTGTACATCGCCATTTCTGAACACATATATATTTCTGTAATACGTCTTTGAATGGTTCCTTCGTCCTAAAGCCAACGATCGCGTCGACTGTATTTATAAAGTTCAGAAAAAAATCATGCATACAATCTGATTTGAACTTGCTTTGAATCTTTGCGTTCCAGGCGACTACTCGAGCCACTGCGGATATCGTGTAGGTAAAAGTATGAAACCCATTGATAAACGCAATATTGCTCGATTAAGTGCTTTGCCCTTGTGACGTGTTTCAGATATCTAATCTGGATTGTTTCCGGCTCACAAGTAGCTCAGTCGTAAACGATAACTTTAAATTTCTCAATCATACGGCAGTATCAAAAATTATCGTTACATTGAAACGATAAAGCGTCGTCATCCTCAACGCATTGTTATATATATATCAATTGATTGGTTGTGATACCATCAATAGTATTTTGGGAATACAAACAAATTGCCTTATCGCAATCTCTAATGCACAATGCCGATGCACAATTACATTTTAATTATTATTTGAATATTAACATAGTCGTGGTGGCCGAGTGATCCGAGCAAGTCGCCTGCAATACAAATATTGCTACTTCAAATCTTGACTATATGCCAGCCTCGAGTTTTACGGTGAAGGGGGTAATATTGAATGTAAACCTACATACGTTTGAGAAGAACTTCGAAGACGTATGTATAGTCGTGCTGGAGTAACGGCGATCCACTCGCCATCTGCCACAATAGCACCTAAATAATGTCTCTGGCAAAAAGTAGGTGTGGAGGAAGACCGGACACTCAAAGACGGGATCGTCAACATTTCTCGAAACCGGCGAGCATGTATGAAGAGACTGATAATGTGGAGAAAAGCGGTATGTAAAGAGAGAATTTGTGGGGCGTATGTAAGTCTAGAGAGAACTGGCGCTCTATTCTCTGTGTTGCCTACCCCGTAAGGGATATAGGGGTATATTTGTGAATGAAAAGTATATTGTATGGTTTAATGCTAAATATTCACAATGTTATTTTACCTGAGTCAATGTGCCGCTGACACTATCAACCTTTAATTTTACAGCTCTGTCGTCAGAGAACACGAAAATTCACGGATATTTTTAACGACGTGAGCTGGTCACTGTATAAAAATAAAAGGTTACGTGGTCCCAAATTAAGATCTTGCCTTGACAAGTGCTCTCGAAGCTCAAGTATGGTAAAACCTTCACATCATCGAAAGTAAATGACCTAAGAGAACAATGTAAATGAGAATGATAGGACGAGCGTGATAGAACAAAGATCAGATGTAGCTTTTTTGAAGAAAGCCCCCACGTGGATACATCATAACTTGATGTAGTCTTAATTAATATTATAAAGTGGAAGAAATTATATTATTTTCGCGGCTCTAAAGGAGTTTCCTTCCGCGAACGCGCAGACTGTGGAATGAACTCGAGGTGGGGTGTGAAAGGATTCTTGCAGGGTCGGCAAAGCGCGAGTGATACCCCTGGTATTGCAAGCGTCCACATGCTTGTCTGCCACCCAAATTATATATAAAGAAAGCCTCTTACTTACGCTAGATAAGTCCATGGTAATGCTGTATGCGTTTTTGATGTAAATATGTACATACCTACATATTTAAATCAAAAATATCACGCCGAGTCTTTCAAGTAGTGGGCAGAGAGAATAGAGCGACAGTTCTTCTAGAACTCAGCCCTCTTATGCTTTGACCACGTACATGTACATATATGTGTATTTGTATCATTCGTAGATTGTTTATCTGACATGTAAAAATTTCCCAATCAACCTATTTGCTGATCTAGCTAATAATCTATCTCTGAAATACATTTCATCCAAATCTGATCAGCTTATCTGGCGTGATTGAGTTACAAATATGCTCATGTACTTTCGCATTTTTATTTTCGTAAGATAATCAAATTAAACGAGATGAAAACGCGGGGCACAGTATGGATTATACACGATGAAAATACATAAAGCTATCAATAAAATTCGGATGTTTTGTATCCAACCCACGTGGTCCATTCAGGATGTTGCCATTGATATCATAGCGAATGTCTCGCTGCGTGGGAGATGTATAAGCATTGACGTCCTTCCTCTCGCTATATAGTGACTTTTTATTTTTACAAACTGTGTTGCCGGCCAGTTTTGATCTGTAAGCTTTGCTCAATATTGAATGAATCACTCACTCGTTGAATTTAACGAGACTATACGTACTGTGCAACACCGGATACTACTCATTCGCCATCTTGTGGAACACTAGTTGTGCCCCGTGGTATTACTCGCGTTAAATATCTCTATGAAGGACATTCAAAAGTGTATTAGTCGAGTTTGAGTAATCTATCACGTTCCTTCCCATAAGGGTCCCCGAAGGTATAATATCGGGAACCCTTATGGGAAGGCGTGAGTGTGCCCGAAAAATAGAAGCTTTGCATCCGCGACCTATTGTGTGCTTGATAAACATTGTCTAGACAACATTTAGTCTGACCGTGCAATCAATGTATGAATGGCCCTAAGCCAACATGCGTTGTATTGCCCGCACATAACCTTGCGCGGGGAGCCGCCAATAGGATGTTACTATTCTAGTTTAGTGGGTCATTATACGAAACTTCAGCCGGCTATAATCGGAGCGATTCGGCGTGACGCGCTTGTACGATTGCATTGGACTTCGTCAATGGATGAAAAAATTCTATACATACATACATATTCATGCATTCCTTCCTATACGGTACACACGACACGACGATTTGTTTAGCTGCCCTTAATGTTAAACGTAAAGATGAGGTTCCTCCATTAGGCATTTAAGAGAACAGGGAATGTGAAAAATGGATGTGGTCATAAAATACTCAATAAGTTGCTCTATGTATTCATGGGGCCAGACTGATTGTTATTTCAAAGATTAATGCCTCAAATTGACACAGTCCCAAACTAAGCGAAGCTTGTACTGTGGGACCTAGACAACGATATGTACACACGTATGCTTATAGATTGATAGATATATATCACTTCTGTTCTGATTACTAGACCAGACAGCCGTCTAAGATTAAGAAAAGTTCATAAACTCCCCCGCCGCTTTTATCTGAACCCTGAAAAATTAAGTACAAACACGGAAATGGATTCTGATGCAGTTTTCACCGTCTTTTTATGGAATATTTAAGAGAGGCAGGGCATAACGGGTTTCCCGTTCGAATTCGGAGCTGCCCGACTGGGGCAGGACCTACACCTTATAGAAGTCCGTAGCCAAATAACACAATTATTTGTGTTGTGTTCCTACGCGGTGAATGGAAACCTTTTCCAGTAATGAGCTCCTTGGGGTGGGGGGAGGATTGTTACATTGTGTTGGAAGCAGAGGGATTATACCCATTATGCTGCCAACACACTATAACTCTCCGAACACAGAGTGGCAACACGCAAGTGATACTTCGGTATCGTGAGCGTGAATAGGCTGCGGTAACCGTTTTCCATCAGATGGGCCGTATGCTTGTTTGCCACTCTTGTTGTATAAAAAAAAAATGATGCAGTTTATTTAATACAATGCATTTTTTACATAATAATACGTAGCTTTTGTTGTTGAAAAAACCAAGACGCGTCCCAATAGTCTTCCTATATAGTTTATAGTGTAAGTGTGCAAGCTTCCTCCAATGTTTTGAGTATCGTCGGTACACACTGATTACCTATGAGCCCACACGCACACTACAATTAATAGACTCAGGTCATACTCCCCGCATTTCACGACCCCTTCGACTAGAAATTGGTGGGGTGTGTCTTCGTGGATGGCACTATCTATACTTGCGGGCTGGTCTTGTCAGCATCCACACTCTGTGTTAAAGCCACACGTAAACAAGCAATGAAAGTTAAATTGCGACTGCGTGCGTAAATATTAAAAGGGATATGAACATTTAAATAAACAAAACTGCTAACTTTAGCCGGTCTCACGCGGTCATTTGCACCGCTCACAATGTATTCCAGCTATAAACACAGATGACACGGTGTTTCGTTCGCTTCCCACAGTTTCAATAGAGTATTGTGGGGGTAGACATAGGAAGCATTTTCTTCAACTATTGTAGGTAATGCAATGTTTACACCTTGTATACTCATTGTTTTCTAGATATGTGGCTTCTCTCCGGCAAGAGAACTTATGTAAATATTGAACTTGTGTGAATATGTGTGTTCCGTTAGAATATGCATGCCAAGTAAGTTACTTTGTCTTCTTTAAGTTATTTGTTTTAAAACTATTGGTGTGTCTTTCAATAAATAATATCCTCACGCCTTCCCACAAGGGTCCCCGAAGGGGTAGGCAGAGGTGTATAGGTAATACCCACACACCCACTTTCCGCCAGAGGTATATTAGGTGCCAACGTGACAGATGGCGAGTCCATCGCCGTTACTCAAGCACGACTATACATACGCCTTTGAATTTCTTCTCAGACGTATGCAGGTTTCCTCTCGATGTTTTCCTTCACCGTAAAGCTCGTGGTGTGACTAATCACTGTACTTAAGTTCAGAAAAACTCACTCAGTCGGGATTCGAATTTGCGACCTTTGCGTCGCAGGCAACTGCTCGAACCACTCGGCCACCACGGCTCTATCAATAAATAACGCGCCAAAATATAATTTTAAAGACTAACGTACTAAATGGCGGTCATGTCTAGAGAACTGGCGCTCTACTCTCTCTGCCTACCCCTATGTTAAATGACAGTGTTCCAACCACCTAGATCAAATCGATCGAACACTTTTGAATGGGAGCGTCGATAGTACTCGAGAATGTATGCTTGCTTAAGTAAAATTACTGTTCCTGGGGACTGTACTGCTCTCATTTTTGTTTTCAGTGCAATTCATGCGGTTGAGTCTATAGAGTTTGGAGACTTGCTCACCCCACGGCCTGTTGGCCCTTCCAAAAACCTGTCCACTTTTCTATGTCCTAATTTAAATTTTATCATTATATCAATATGTTTCAAAAGGCAAGAGTTAATCACTCGGAGACAGCTCTAATAATATTATAACTGAAGGTTTGTGAAGGTGTTTTTGTTTCTCAGTCGCGGCACAACGGTGAATTGGATGTAATTTGGAACAGAAATAGATGATTGGCTGAATTAAAACAGGATACGGTTTATTGCGAAAAAAAAAACCAATGAATTAAAAAAAAAACATACATGTTTCGCAAAGTCCCTTAAGGATATGCAGAGAGACGAGAGCGTCAGTTCTCTGAAATCAAATATTACACGGGCAAATACGCAGGACACAGCTACCACATCTATCGGATCACAGAGTTTACTGTACGCAGGTGTTGTGTAAAGCGGAGCGAAAGAGCAAAAAGGCCACCGGTAATGATCTCAGTCCGCGGTCGGTCATAGTTTCCGTTTCGGCCATCTTGAATTCACGGGCGTCGTTCAACATGTTCAAATTGCGCTTGAAAGGTTTTGCATATGGGTTGTTATGTCCATTCATTTTGACGTATGTAAGGTTTATTTTTAACCCTTGCTTCCGCTGTTAAGTTCATATTCAGTTGATTGAATAATTCAGCACCATTCATTGCCTATATCTTATAGATATGCCTTCCTGTAAACTTCTACGAAGGAGTATGTAAAGGTGTAACACCATCATTCTTTGGTCTGTGATAAATAGCCAACGTGACGGGGACAGAAGTTCGGTACGTTTTTGAATTTCCTCTCGTACTTAGTAGGTTTTCTCGCGATGTCCTAACTGTAAAGCTCGTGGTGTGATAGACAATTTTACTGATCTTTACGCCTTTTCGCAAGGATATGATAACACCCTATTTTCTACGGAGATGTAGTTAAACGCAAACGTGCAAGGTCCATCGGACATTCGAGGATGGGAAGGTCAAGAGAAACGGCGAGATCATCACGCCGAGTCCCTCACGGGGTAGACGGAAAGAGAAGAGCGCTAGTTTTCTCCAGACTTACGTACCTCTTTCGTTTCATCCACAAGCATCCGTCTCTCAATACGCCCGTAGGTTTCGAGTACCTCGTGCACACTTGGCGTTCCCATCCCTGAGTCACCGATCGAGTTATAAAGTATTAATATTTAAAAGTCTGTATGATTTGAAGCGTTTTTTACTTATATCCAACTTTGGGCAATTGGATGGACGTGTTGAGAATACAATGGCTAAGCTGTCCAGAATGTTCGCAATTCCTTATACGAGCCAATGTTATTGGGGTTTTTTTGCTGTAATGTGAGCGTAAATGTATTCAATATCAGGTTATTTCTCCGGTCGCTGCGTAATGTCGTAAGGCATTACAATCATATTTAATATTTTCATCTCCTTTACTACAATATTATATTGTATTCCTTTCAATATAACTAACTAGCTATGCTATGAATGTATGTGAGTATGGCTGTTCGTTAGTCAGTCAAAAGAACGGCTTAACGGAATTGAATGAAATTTCGCACAAGGGTCCCCGAAGGCATAGGCAGAGTTATATAGGTAGTACTCACACACCCACTTTCCGCCAGAGATGTGTTTTAGGCGCCAACGTGACAGATGGCGAGTCCATCACCATTACTCAAGTATGATTATTAGTAACAGTTAGATTTTGTAAATCTCAGTAAAAAATTGAGAACTGGTAGTACTAATATCATTACCCATACAAAACTTTAGCCATACAAAATATAGATAAGCGATAGCGTGAGCATGAAACGAGAGGAGTATTCTCTAGGGGGATCCGCTCTTTTGGGTAGTAGCATCGCTAGCTATCGTCAGATCTTGCCGACTGTAAGAGTTAGAACATTTAATTTAAGGATTACACGAAAATGTATCGCGTGTTCTTGGCGTTATAGAGAGCAATTTTTTTTTATGATTGCTTGATGGGTCTCCAATTAGGTGTTTGCCGACACCGCCGGCGTAAGATCACATGCCATTTCGAGGAATTGTGTGTATATTTTGGGAACTTATCATGCACTAATTATTGTGCCCGTGACTTCGTCTGAGTGGAATTGAAAGTAAAAGTTCTTGTTTAGTTTCTGAAATATATGAAGACTTTGTAGCTCCTTTTTATTTCAGGTATCCATATGCCAGTGAAAGTTTCGTCAAAATCGGTACAGACGTTTCAGAGATAATTGCAAGCAAATGAACGAAATTGTTTGAAACTTGTGACAGTGATATATTATTATTACTAGAATTAACTTAAATAATTTTTTTTTAATTAATTTAATTAATAAAAATAATTAAAAAAAAAACTTGTTTTTGTTTTATAAATTAATGCGAGTAAAATCGCGCGGCACACCTAGTTACCTAGTATAACGTGTTTTGAACAAGCTTTGTTCCAATCTTACAGTGTTTTTTTTTTTGTTCCAGGTATGATCACAAATGTATGGAGTAATGTCGCCGTGTGTTTAAAATTATGGCTATCTTTACTTTTTAAATTTAATCGAGATATGAGTGACGTGGTGTGTGTGTGGTGTCAGTAGTCTTGCAAAGTTAAGATTGCTTATTCGAATCTCGTCGGTTTGAAACAATGAGTTTTTCTGAACGTAAGTAGAGTTATTATTTCTACTACGAGTTCTACTGGGAAGATAAAATGTTCTACAAACATATTCATAAGTTAGAATAAAATTTTAAACACTTATAATCGTATCTGCGTGATGCGCAATGACTTGCCATCTGTCACTTTGGTACCGTAATATAACACGGGCGGAAAGAGGTTGTGGAAAGAGACCTGTTGTATCCAGGAAGGAATTTACTATTGTGAAAAAATATTCAATAACGCAAGCTTATCCACGGGTAAACATACATACATACATACATATCATCACGCCAAGTCCCTAACGGGGTAGGCAGAGAGTATAGAGCGCCAGTTCTCTCTAGACTTACATACCTCTTTCGCTTCGTCCACATTCATCAGTTTCTTCATACATGCTCGTCGGTTTCGAGTACACGGGTAAACATTAGTATATAAGCATATTTATATACTAGATATCCCGCTCAGCTTAGCTTAAATTAATAAAATGAAAGTTATGGAAATACGATCGCAGCGCCACCTATATTATAGGAAATAGAGGTCGATATACATACCTACTTATACCATATATCAACACGCAGAGACCCTCAAGGGGCAGATTAAGTGGAACGCCAGTGCCACCTATTTATATATAGATTGATATTAGTCACACCACGAGCTTTACGGTGAAGGAAAACACCGTGAGGAAACCTGCATACGTCTGAGAAGAAATTCAAAGACTCGCCATCTGTCACGTTGGCACCTAATATACTTCTGACGGAAAATGGGCGTGTGGGTGTTACCCATACACCTCTGCCCTTGTGGGAAGCCGTGAGGATATTTTTTTTTTTATGTTCATAAAAATAAATGGATATCCATGACTAAGCAACAAAGTGGTGGTAATCGAACCTGCGACCTCAAGCTTCGCAGTCAGCAGCTCTCACCAACTAGACCAGACGGCCGCCAATATACGTAAAATGATCACACTATAACGCTCTAAGGCATTCGGTCGTGCGAACGTGTTGCATCAACGTTACAATGCGGGGTTGTGTAAACTTAAGCGATAGTAAGTACTGTATGCCTTATGTCCTAATGCCCTGAGTTTTTGTTAGCTTTTAGAACGTTAAAGCAAAGATATAAGAAGGCCGAAGAGCCGTGGTGGCCGAGTGGTTCGAGTAGTTGCCTGCAACACATATATTACAGGTTCGTATTCCAACGTTACCGATGAGTTTTTCCTGAAATTAAGTTCAGATATCTAATTCACAACGTGATCTTTAAGGTGAAGGAAAAAATCGAGAGCAAACCTGCATACTGCAAATTTGATAAGAAATTCAAAAGTCTGGCTTAAGTAGACCTCAATGAAAAACGGAGTACGGAGTATTTGAACTCTTAAGTTTAGCTAATGAAACAAGTATTACATCTAAGTTACTGGGAAGTGCATGTCTGCAAAGACTTATGAATGTGGATGGAGCGTACGAAGTCTACGTCTCGAGAGAGCTGGCGCTCTACTCCCACTGCTTATCCCGTGAGGGACTCAGTTCGCTGATGATTATATGTTGAATACTAGCTGTCCCGCTCAGCTTCACTCGGGTGAAAAAATACGATGGTGGCCCCATCCACCTGAAGACTCAGAAAATTTCATTAAAATCGCTCCAGCTGTTTGGGAAGAGTTCAGTGACATGCACACGTAGGTACAATAGCATTATATATATATATATATATATATATAAATATATAAATATATATATAAAGGTGTGCACTTTGTGTAATGTGCTATTTGTATTAAATTGTTTCAACTACAACAGTATTTCCTTAATTCGCAGTCTTAAAAAAATATTCAATGATACGTGAGTACGTATCATTGAATATTTTTTCTTAATATTGAAAGTATTTAACTGTTTAACATGTAAGGATAAATCTTTACTTTAGTCACAACTTCATTCCTCACGTTAACACAAACACTGAAGGCGGTGCTTAATTTTGAATAAATATTAGTTTAATTTATTTGACTCTGTCTCTCTATAGAAGTCAATAGCTACACAATCTTGTACGTTAATTGTGGCGTCTTAATTTGTCTCGAGATGTAAAATATATTGGATTTCTGTTTGTACCATGTGCTGAGAGAAAAAATGTATCAGTTCTTCTAAACTAAATAATGTACTAACGTCTCATTCTGTTAGAAAATAATATATATATAGGTACCACACAGTTCTGGACGGCAATTTTACGGCTTATTTACAATACAATAATTAATTTGATGAGACACGTATGAAGAGACTGATTAATGTGGACGACTCGAAAGAGGTATGCAAGTCTAGGGAGAATCTCGCTCTATTCTTTCTGCCTACCCCAGCGTAAATTTGGGATATCCACGGAGATTGATAGGAGCAAATGTAATACAAAAAAAAAAACAAAAAATGTTGTATTTGTAAATGTAATAGTCATCCAATATATCGAAATGTATTCCAGTTGATGTAATTCCAACAAGAAATGGTAATAAAATCAAACTTTGACACAGTTCTCCGTATTCCGAGCGTCTTTGTACATTGAATTTGACAGGCAAGAATTCAATCCCGTACATCCCTTACAGCATATTATTGCCTTTGAGAAAAGAAAATTGAATTATATATTTTATACCAAACGCGGAAGCTCGTCCTTTAATCTCTGTAACCTTGATTTTATTAAAACAAAAGCAGATTTTTGCACTGAAGGGAAAGTTAATTATTTCCAAAGGTAGGCTCACTCGTAATAATTTTCTTGGGGAATTGGTCCTTATCTTTGCGCTCAAAAGCATGTTTTTCTTTTGTTGTGTTATGTAAGTCTCATTGTTAGATTACACAGTCGGCTGCGTTTCCTACATGAGTTTGTAAGCCGTTTGACTATTATAAAACACTCCATTGTAAACTGTTCTGCATATTCACATCTCATACTAAGCCCTTTCCTTACGCATTAGGCAAAGAGAGTAGAGCTCCAGTTCTCTCGTCTTACAAACCTATTTCGGATTATCCACATTAATTAGTCCCTTCGTACATTTAACGAGTATACTTGTCTTTCATTCTCGAGTGTGGGATCAAAACGACGTGGTATTTTTCGGCCTATTCTGCAAGACGCTTTCGCATTGTAATATTGGTTTCGTCAGCCTTTATTTCCTAATCCATTATCGATATACATTTAGGATATGATAGATGCAAATAGGTCACTGACATTTTCCTGTAAGTTCAAATGTTTATTCATAGTAACAATCAATGAAGCGCGAAAAGATTAACTTCCGTTTTCAATATCGAACATCCGTTTTCAGAATACGAGAAGGTTTGATGGAGGAATGTTTGTGACGAAGTTATTTATGAAATATAATATTTTGAATACGCATTGGAAATAATTAACTTATTTTGCTGAATCGGTTAAGTATAAAGAGGCATAATCCCATATTGGTAAAGATTCCTACTAACAACTAATTTAATAGACTAACATTTGAGAAAGTCGTACAAATTGTTGGTGATTGAGGAGTTTTTCAGCGCTACAAAAATCCATCATTCTTATATTAATTTCAAGACATTGGAAATAATGATACGAAAACAAGTTAAACAGTCGTTTCGCCTGAAGCGCGTGTAATTCTCAAGAGAAATCTTACGGAACATGTACCTACCTAGTGAAATGGAAAAGGTTTTTATTCCCAGAAATGCCGAGGCAATTGAATCGGTATGATATGAAATTTTACTTAGCAATTTCGGCCTGTCGTTCGCTATGTGGTATATATAAAATGATTTCTTGTTTCTATCAAGTATCAAGGTACTTAAATACTGCCTTAACTTGCGTATTGTAATAGTTCGCATTTTTTAAATACACAATTTATTTTTATCATATATATATTTTATATACGAGCCGTGGTGGCCGAGTGGTTCGAGTAGTTGCCTAAAAAGATGGCAACTACTAACTGTACAAATTAGTTTTTCTGAACTTAAGTACAGTGATTAGTCACACCACGAGCTAAAAGGTGAAGGAAAACATCGAGAGGAAATCTGCATACGTCTGAGAAGAAATTCAAAGGCGTATGTATAGTCGTGCTTAAGTAACGGCGATGGACTCGCCATCTGTCACATTGACACCTAATATACCTCTGGCGGAAAGTGGGTGTGTGGGTACTGCCTATACACGTCTGCCTATCCCTTCCATTATGGGGAGATTTTTTCCCTTATGGGAAGGCTTGAGGATATTAATATTATTACTAGTTTAACATTTACATTACATACATTGTTACATGTAATATTACAAATTACATTTCTTTCTTGTAAACACAAAAATCTTGTAAATAAACAAACGTTCGATTCCTTATTCCATTAAGCTTAGTAATTGCCTCTGTGTAATGGAATTCCAAACACAATTTTCAGCGCGATAACGAAATCCCAAACCAGGGTATCTTGCTCTCATTACAAGCAATTACACCAAAACAATTTACGTTGCTAAAGGTATACTATCCACTATCTTTAACCCACTTCTATCTAATTGCAATCATTTGTCGTAAGAAACATAAAGATGCTCTTAGGGAAAATAAAACTCAGGCTTTAATGAAAGCGTGTAAAACATGGGATGTTCGTAGAAACATGACCTGTATTGTTCATAATCATATCATCACGGCGTCTCTCACGGGGAAGGCAGAGAAATTAGAGTGCTAGGTCACTAGATTTACTGACCATTTTTTCTTGATACATTTTCTCCGGTTTCGAATGCTCTTGACGCTTAGTACATGCTAGTTATATTGCAGTATGCAAAAATTTTGTATCTTTCTTTTAAACCAGACGAATTTGACATTCAATGAATCGTACATGTGACATCAAGCTTCGTAATCGGAAAGTCTTACCACTAGACCAGACGGCTACCATAGCGCTTTTTTTTCTTCGTGAACTTAAGTTCATTGATTATACTCACCCCGAGCTGAAAATGAAAATGAGCGGTGAATGAAAACGCCCGCATTCCTTTGGGAAGAAATTAAACGGCGTATCTATAAAAACGATCTCGAGAAGCGCGTTGGAAATCCCATCTGTCACGTTGGAACCTAAGCCCGTAAAATAAACTATTTAAACCGTGCCGTACCGTCAGTGTCTAAGAAGAGGCATATTTTAATAGTTTCTAGAGTAGTGCTTCCCAACCTTTTTTAGGTCTTAACATTTCTAAAATGTTGGTGCCCCCCCATACATATATTTTTTCAAATAACCCAAAGCGAAAGGGTTAAAGTCGTGTCCTTAACTATCAAATTGCCCCCCTGTGGGGCGCGGGCCTCACGTAGGGAAGCACTGGTCCAGAGCATTTCATAGCTAAATAGAAAGTATGTGGTCGTTGGTATCCCTATACGGTACGCGCGCTCAAATAGATGACATTCTTAGGTCGCTTTACTTCTGTTATTGCCACAATACTTCGCTATGAGAAACATTGCCTTACAACATTAATCTCTATATAAGCGTTTTCCACTCAAGCAACATTATTGTTTCCAGACATTGTCGTTGTGGTATTA
Organism: Drepana arcuata; assembly: GCA_016069955.1. NCBI lineage: Eukaryota > Metazoa > Arthropoda > Insecta > Lepidoptera > Drepanidae > Drepana > Drepana arcuata. Next base: position 170,780 of record JACCPG010000584.1, read on the forward strand.
TGAAAGTTATGTATGGATTTAATTACTACTAAGAAAACGTTAATTCAACAATGTCATCTCATAACGTAGTATATAGTATTGTTTTCACCGTCTCTTTTGGCTATGACATGAACTCCCCGTTGAGGTATTCCTTACAGAGTACAGCTTGATATTCTTCAAGAAGAGTGTGATAAGAATTCTGCAGGGTTGGCAGCGCAAGCTTTACCCCTGGTGTTCCAAGCGTCCGTAGGCAGCGGCAACTGTTTGCCGTTAGGCGGGCTGCATGCTTGTTTGTCACCTGAGTTGCATAATAATATCTAGCTTAATATTACTTATATCTTTACACTAGCTGTTGCCCGTGGCTTCGCCCTCGTGGAGTTCTTATTTATTTCCCTGCTAGAATCGGTTCAGTCGCTATGCCGTGGCAGAGCAGCATCTATACTAATATTATAGAGGAAAGATTTGTTTGTACGTATATTTGTATTGAATAGGCTCCGAAACTACTGGACCGATTTGAAAAATTCTTTCACCATTGGACCTATGTCACTAAGGGTGAATGTAGCTTACATTCACGCTTAGTGACATAGGCTATATTTTTATTACCTATATAAAAATAACCCATGTTCATGTGAACCCGGGACGGACCGCTAGGACTTTATAATATTAAAACTTTGAATTTTCCGGGATTCAAATGCAGCCTATGTCCTAATCCTAGGCATACGCCATCACCAACAAAATCTATTTAAACCCGAATGAAGCCGCGGTGGTAAGCTACTAAGTTATTAGCGCGCACATTAGTTACAGGAAGGAAGGAAACACTAAATCGGGTGAAGCGTATTAATTGCATGTATATTCCTGACTATAGAATGTTATTTGTTGCGGCTATATTTAATAATTGGATACTGTAACAGAAATAGCAGTTAATTACATAAATATTTGATCCTGCTACCCCTGTGATTTGTAACTCCCTATTTATAGAGTTAGGTTGTTGTTTTCGTATTATTTTATTTACTCAGGTTGTCGTAACAAGGTCACTATTTATTCGACTAGCTAGCCCTTTGAATTCATGTAACCCTCCCCCCCCCCCCTCTCCCTACCCTGGCGGCCTGCGCCGAACCAATAGCATTAAACCAGTCCTAAAATGAAATAATATAATAATAATAATATATCCTCACGCCTTCCCACAAGGGTCCCCGAAGGGGTAGATGGACTCGCCATCTGACACGTTGGCGCCTAATATACGTCTGGCGGAAAGTGGATGTGTGGGTATTACCTATACACCTCTGCCTACCCCTTCGGGGACCCTTGTGCAAGTAAAGAACTATACTGATCTGGAACTTACACCTCTTTTGAACGTAATGCTTTAATTCGCGCCCTATACAAATAAATCTCAGAAGTACTGTTAGAGAATAAAATTAATCCCGTGTTTAACGCGCCCGTTCACTGGGACCTACCATTTCCACAATCAAATATGCACCCTACTACGTTTGTTTCCTCATGTAGCTGAATAATTGAACAGGCACATTGTACTGCCTATTCGCAGGTACAAATTATTTTGCAAATATCCATGCCGTGGTGGCAGAGTTCTTCTAGTAGTCGCTTGCAAAATAGCTGTTGGAAGTTCGAGTCCCAATTGCACCAATGACTTTTTATTATTCACACCACGAGCTTTACGGTGAAGGACAACATCGAGCGAAAACCTTTGAGAAAAACGTTTGAGATTTGAATCTTTGAATTTTAGAAATTCAAAGGCGTGCTTCAGTAACGGCGGTGGACTCGCTATCTGTCACGTTGGCATCTAAATATATCTCTAGCGGAAAGAAGGTGTGTGTGGGTACTACCTACCTAGTCGGTCCCAGGGTGGAAAGTCCTAATTATAGAAAACGCGTTGATTGTGCTTGATATCAAGTGCATTTAGCAGTTTGACGATCTGAATGGGCTAACCGCAAAATCAAGTGGATTTCACCACATCACCGACGTGATGCGTTTTCTAAAAGCATTTCCTTGCTGTGTTGTGGCTTCTAGAAAGTTTTGTACCATAGAGGTTTAAGTGTGAAACCTAATGGGGCTTCTCAATGTTGCCAGGTTGTACGTATAGTACCACAGTTTTTCTCCAATATATTAATTTATTGCCTCAAAGTGCGTAAATTTAATCGTTCACGCAACGGGAGCTCAAAAGGAATATTTTGCCCTTCTTTGCAACAATTTTTATTGATTACGTATATGTATGACCTACTCGATAAGCGTTCTATCATTTATATAATTATTAACTGGAGTTCCTGAGATTGGGGTGTTTGACCACATAAGCTCTCCAGTTTGATATACCACCACCCAATAGCCAGGGTTTAACTATTTGGCTATGGTATCCCCTGCTTGTCGTCAGAGGCGACTAAAGGGTTGTTGCGGATAGTCAGGGCGGAGCCCTGGCTGTCGGGTAATGCGGGTCAAGGGTTGGCGGGAGCGCGATGTGGCTCGTGCTGCCGATAGTATTGCGAAGTAGCTTGGGGTGATACTAATCACCCCTGGGACGCGCCTAGGCAAAGTGCAGGAGGGTATTGGTGGGTTCCACATAGCCCTCCTATGGACACAGAGGACGGCCATCGAGGGGGGTTTATTGCGTAGGAATCTGACATAGCCCGCCCGACCCCCAGCACGTTCGGATAAGTATTGAAGGTTCTCACTCGCAGGAAAAGGAAGTACACTTAGATGTTAATGTTTGTGTTTAAGAAACACCTATAGCAAGCTCAATCACGCCAAAATGGCTGAACGAACTAAGATGAAATTTGGCGCATATATACATTATTAGCTCCAGAAAATAAATTTACGATATTTAGAAATTAATGAGATCATCCTTACTAATATTATAAATGTGAATGTAAGTTTGTTACGCTTTCACGTACAAACTACTTAACCGATCGTCATGAAACTTTGTACACATATTCTTGGAGGTATTAGAAGTAACATAGGATACTTTTTATTGAAAAAAAAAATTTTTTAAAATAAAAAAGCCGTCCACGCCGACGAAGTCGCGGGCACAGCTAGTATAATTATAACGTTGAAGACGTGGGATGCAGCTAGTCCTTAATCAAATAAAAATTAATATATAATATCATAAACATGCACGAAGAGTCTGACTGATGAATGTGGATGAAGCGAAAGAGGTATGTAAGTCTAGAGAACTGGCGCACTATGCTTACCCCGCTTAGCTTAGGGACTCCGCGTGATGACATGTATGTATATATATAATAAACATAATAATAACATATAATAAAATATCATCTCATCTCATCATCTCAAAATAAAGCCTTTACAATGTCCAGATCTTAAGATTCTAAATCAGATACAAGAAGGTAGTTGTCCCTGCAATGCCTTATAAGCTAGTCTGACTGCAGTTTCTATTGCAAGCAATTTGGAATCCTTCCTTCGACCAGCAATACCAGTTCTACCTAACTGTCCTATTCACTATACCGTTACAGCCAACAAGCCAATATATATTTTATTACTGTCACTTTACGATGTTAATTTGCGTGTGCATCGTTATTGCCAATAAAAATGCCGAGTGTATTTCTAGGTATTGTGTTCACCGTCGCCTAGAATTTGGTAGTTGTATTTTAAGTTCAAATATACCTATCCTATAGGTAATACACCTATAGGTAAGCACCCCATAAGGTTTCTCTCAATTCAAAAGGTGATATTGTATTGTGCTGACTGGCAAAGGACCAGGAGAGGTATTAGTCCCATTATGCTGCCAACACCGTATACAACACTGTATAACTCTCCAAACACAGAGTGGCAACGCGCAAGTGATACTTCGATATCGTGGGCGTAAATAGGCTACGGTAACCGCTTCCCATCAGGTGGGCCGTATATATGTATATTGGCAAGTAACTATGTGTTTCGACTTTATTGCAAAACCATTAGCATGTCAGCTTTGTAAGCATCGAGCGAATAATAAAATTGTATGCGGATAACACCGCGGGGCTCTGCTAGTTGGTTATGTAGAGGCAAATGCAGTGCTAGTTATTAATGCATGTGAATAATATTCATGATTAACCTTGATAGCTCTCTGGTGTATCGCATGCAAGTGCCGGTGGAGTATAAACAACTCTATGTAATTCCAATAACATCCGTCGACATCATATCAAAATTATAATAATAAACTACGATGCGGTTCGTTCTCGGGCTGTATCCATGACATGCTAGTCGGCCGTATGGTCTACCGGTTGGTCAAGTGTTGATCTTTCTCCTTAATTTTCTTTAGTCCTGAATGTCCTATATATATATACTAGCTGTCCCGCCCAGCTTCGCACGGGTGAAAACAGTTAAAATTCCTGAAACACAATTGCAGCGCCACCTATCGGGTCCAATTGTGATGTAAGCTATCCCATCCTTTAAGTTGGATCAAAGCAGTTCATTTTAGATTTCAATCAAATTTGCATACCATGTGCAGACATGGTATGCAAATTTGATTACGTACGTGTGTATTTGTACGTACATAACATGTACCAGTCAAGTACATTTATTCTGAATCACATTCCAGCTATAATTTGATCTAAATACATTATCCTACCAATATATATATATATATATATATACAAACTTATTTATTTGTCTATGATCTAGGTAATTATTTATTCGCTTAGCCAAAGCGTGACGTGTCTGATCTGACGGTTACACTCAAGCACTTGTGTAAAATGTATTTAATTGGACACTCTATATACGGTCTCTATGGAATTTCGGGCTTGTTATAGCTAAGTCTGCACAAGAGTTCCCATAGCGTTAGGCAGAAGTGCGACCCTTTCTTCGGATTCATGGGTATTGATATTGGATAATGACATTGAGGTATCTCGTTTTTAATTTTGCTCGGTGAATAAGGTTTCCAGTAATAAGCTCCTTGGGGAGGGGGGAGGATTGTTTTATATCCAAACACAGAGTGACAACGCGCAAGTGATACTTCGTATTGTAAGCGTAAATAGGCTGCGGTAACCGTTTTCCATAACCAGTTTGCCACTAGTTAAGTCAAGTAGGTAGTCAAATGCGGTCAAGATTAAAACATACATTTTTGTTACTTCGTGATTGAAGTCAAAGTTTTCATGTTATACTCCTGCAATCTAAGAAGTAGGTAGAAACAAGAGATGCGCCGGCTTCGCCATAACGGTTTTCATTCATTAATTGATCCATGTAAACGGTGTCGCCGACTAACGGCGAGCTTTGCCAACTTACCGATACAATACATCCGGCTACTTGTGATGATACAAAACAGTGCGTTTGCTGTTGTACCTGGTTTTCTTTTTAGTTGTTATTTATTCATGGATACTAGTGCCTTTAGCCTATTTACAAGATTCTGGTTGCAAAACTTGAGGTCACGGACTCCCGCTTAGGGATGAAAACGCTCGCGGACTCGCCGTCTGTCAAGTTAACACCTAAAATATTGTAATAGAGGTACAATAGAATACATATGTAATGTTATTTTTAATAGTAGTTTTGTTTGAGTTGAGTTTAAGGTTTAAATAGTTTTGTTAATTTTAAGTATTATTATTTTTTTTTATGGGAAAGGGGAAGGATGTAATAGAGGTAACATAGACTAGACTGTCAGGTGACAGATGTCACCTGACAGGTCGATGTAAGCGCGCCCCCGCCCGGCTTCAGAGAGAGTTCACAAGAAGGCTGAACCAGTTATAATAAATATTAAAATAATTATCAAAGTGTATACTAATAAAATAATATTAAGACAGTATAAAACAAGGTATAATTTATTTAAATACAACAACAATACAAATATATCTTAGACGGATGGTGGGTGTGTGGTTACTACCTATACACCTGTGCGTACCCCTTCGGGGACCCTTGTGGTTATATTATTGTAATATAACTAACCACACAAAATGTAGGTACAGCTGGCTATATTTAGATTCACTATCATCCAGTGATTGTCTTCTCTACATGTAAAACAATGTACGATCATTTAAAGGTGCATTATATTCCCATTACGTTGTTATTCCAGTCAAGGAAGCATTATTTATTTATTACGACCAACCAAGATGGTCTATGGTAATATTGCCAGCGCACAGTTTACCCATTTACCGGTAGTCAAGAGTAGTTACCGTACCTGAAATAGGCGAGTATTTATAAATGCAGATACTGATAAATGTAGATGAAGCGAAAAGATCTATACGTGTAGAGAGGTAATGATATATCCTCATGCCTTCCCACAAGGGTCCCCGAAGGGGTAGGCAGAGGTGTATAGGTAATACCCACACACCCACTTTCCGCCAGTGGTATATTAGGTGCCAACGTGACAGATGGCGAGTCCATTATATAGCATGGCGAGCACGACTATACATACGCCTTTGAATTTCTTCTCAGACGTATGCAGGTTTCCTCTCGATGTTTTCCTTCACCGTAAAGCTCGTGGTGTGACTAATCACTGTACTTAAGTTTTAGAAAAACTCATTGGTACAGTCGGGATTCGAACTTACGACCTTTGCGTCGCAGGCAACTGCTCGAACCACTCGGCCACCACGGCTATATGTGTAGAGAGGTGCTTACCCTAATGATGATAAGTCCTATTGAGGATATGTCGCAAAATCCGTCACCGGTGTGAATCGGACCCGCATTCTGAATCTTTGCGACCAGTAGCTGCTAGGCTAGACTGTGCTGTGGGGCTGTTTCCGATTGTTTCGCCATTGTTTGATAAAAAAGCAAAACTTAGAGGAACTCACACCACGTTACACTGGAGTGCACTTAGCTGTGTTTGTTTAGGAGTCCTGGCTGGTGCCCTTAGCTGTGTTAGTTTAGACGTCCTAGCTTGGAATATTCGAACCCGGTGAGCATATATGAAGAGACTGATGGATGTGGACGAAGCGTAAGTTAGTCCAAAGAGAGAACTGGCGCTAATTTCTATCGTCCTACTCCCCGAGAAACTCGGCTTGATGATATCTATGCACTAGCATTTTTTGGTTTAGATTGGTTAGGAATGCTTTACTCCCAGTAGAGCATTAGGATATACAGTTGTGTGAACTTGTGTCGTTTCATCTCATTGCCATTCTGTTTATCATTCGGCATACATTTCTTCTGAATACAACGTTCAAAATCTACCGCGGTCAAGGTAACTTATCTCGGGCGTAGGTCACATTTTGAATTCATTCATGATTTGTTATTGCAATATTTATCATTGTTTGTTGGCTGTATTGCTCCATTTAAAAACATTATTCACCTAGAATGTTATACTATTAATATGTACTTAAAGCCGTGTTGGCAGAGTGTTTCGAGTAGTCTGCAGCACGAGGTTTGATAGTTTGAATCCCGGTTACTCCAATCAGTTTTTCATTAAGTACAGTGATCAGTCAGTTGAGCTTTACAGTGTAGGGAAACATCGAAAGGAAACCTGTATACGCTTGAAAAGAAATTCAAAGACGTATGTATGTTGTCCTTGTTTAACAACGATGGACTCTGCATCTCTTTGGCACCTAAATTATATCTCCGGAGATGAGTGTGTCTGATTAAGTACTAGCAGCACCACCTCTGCCTACCCATTCGGGGATTCTTGTCAGAAGGCGTGAATATGTTTTATACTAGAATAACATCTACTAAAGAAACTACCCGAGGGTATCATATAAATAGGTGCTATAGGACATATCGTTGGAAAAACAACTCCACATCTACTCATTCGTGTGGCGTGACCTTAATCTTAATTAATCACTGTACTTAAGTTAAGAGCTCCTCCACTTTTTGGCACAGTCGGTTTCTTCGTCGTTAACTTTCATTCTTTGAGTTGCAGGCGACCTCTTGAACTAGTGGTACGACCACGGCTCCGATTGGGAAGCATGTTTTATATAAATGTTGGTATTCCATGCAAGAAGAGGCAGAGGAAGGCCACGTTCCAACTATCTGGATCAAATCGATCGGACGCTCAAGGACGGGAACGTCAAGAGTACTCGAAACAATCGAGCATGTATGAAGAGACTGATTAATGTGGACGAAGCGAAAGAGGTATGCAAGTTTAGAGAGAACTGGCGCTCTTTACTCTCTGCCTACCCCGTTAGGGACTCGGCGTGATGATATATATGTATGTATTCCGTACTAATCACCATTTAATTGGGACAAACAACTCGAAGTCTCATTCGCGTGGGTATCGCGTAGGTTCAAATATTTGTAAATATTCCAAGTGCTTATGTCACAATTTCTCCGTTATGCCTACGTTGTAAGCCCTATAGCTATTGTGCTACCTGACATGTACTTAAGAAGTTTCTTAGAAACACAGTTGTGTTTCTCATGATGTACAGGGAGGTTAAATAGCGCTTGGCAGAAGGGAATGGTAGTAATGGTAAAAAATACCTGGGACAGTTTGTGTGGAATTGACCTAGTCCCAAATTAAGCAAAGCTTGTGTTATGGTAAATGGACAACGATATATTTACTTATATAGATTATAGATTATACAGTCGTATTTTTAATTAGACGAAGCCAACTGACAGTAGCCAATGTCACGTTGTAAAAAAATGTCTGATGTCTTAACAAACGAAAACTAAGTCAAAAGAGTCGACGGAACAAGAGTACTACTAAAGACAGTCCAGAAATAAATAAGATAGACCACCTTATACGATACGAAAGCTTTTTAAGAATCTTCTTATTTATTTAACGTTTGTTTATTATTATGAAAAGCAAAGAAGGTAAGAGAGATCGAATGTCTTTCATGAAATATAGGGTGGTCAAAAAGATAGCGCCGCGCCGGCTAGAAACAAATGGAATTTCATCAGAGACGTCAACAAGAGCCCTGCTCTTAAATTTATAACGATGATTGTGGACAAGCCGTGAACATAATCACCTGCCCAAATTCATTAAATTAATGATAGATTCTCCATTAAAGTGTCTTTATCGACTTAGTCTCACCCCTAGCGCCGCGTTACGCTATAAGTGTTCGCCTCTTGACCTATTTGCAACGCTGTCTCAGGGGATAATAGGTACTGATTTAATTTCATTTTTGTATTGGCAATCTAGCTCTCGGGCTTATCGACGTTAACTTACCGCTTATTGCAAAATACGATATGAAATCGGAATATGTAATGGAGCTGTGAGATATTATTTCAAATAAAGATCGAATCGGGTTAGTTGGACATCATCATTTTGATATGTTATATGTCCGTGACAACTAGGTTAATGGTATTTTTGATACTTTCATGGACTATTGGGTCTTGTTAGTCCTCCGTCATAATGTATTGCTGAAATATGAGAAACACACGAGGACAGGCCCGCATGGCAACCTACAGGTTGACATTGCATGAAATGTGATATTTTCTGCCCAATGGGTTGCTTCCTCATTGGGTATTGTTTGAGCAAAATGGCCTAGTGTTATCCAACACCTCTACAGGCCGGTGAAATAATAATATCGCATATATTACTCGTATCACCCACGCGAGGACTTCCTGTATACGTGTACAGAGTATGTACTTACGTTTGTATATAACTGGCCGTACCTCGCAGTTTCACTCAAGTTAATTTGATTATTTTTTTTATTTATAACTAGCTGTACCCTGCCCCGTTTCGCTGTGGATATGTGACTTATGAAAAAAATATATAAAAACAATCCTTGATGCAGATTATATATCATGCTAAAATTTCAGCTCGATCGGTGCAGAACTTTTTGAGTTTTTGAAGCGTACACAAATCAACATAACATTTTTATATATATAGAAATTAAAACAACATTTTGTTAACAGCATTATATAACTAACTATACCAGCACTAACATACTTACTCGAAACCGACGAGCATGTATGAAGAGATTGATGAAATGAAATGATCCACAGAAGACTGATGTGGACGAAGCGAAAGAGGTATGTAAGTCTAGAGAGAACTGGCGCTCTATACTCTCTGCCTACCCCGTTGGGGACTCGGCGTGGTGATATTTTTTTTAAGTACTCTTTGTAAGATTGGCCAGTGAAAGTCCTGTCAGAAGTGAAGTGAAGGTCATGTCAGTGTAAATTGGGATTTTCTTATCGGTTCCGACCTACTTTATATATTTTCATATGTCCATATATCACGTTGATGTTACAAACAGACAATTTTATTTATTTGTATGTATACATTATGCTTGAAATATAATCCAGCTTATATTTTCAGAATATTTATACATTTTTTTTTTTTTTTTTTTTTTTTATACCACTTGGGTGGCAAACAAGCATGCAGTCCGCCTGATGGTAAGCGGTTACCGCCGCCTATGGACGCTTGCAACACCAGGGGTATCACTCGCGCGTTGCCGACCCTGCAGGAATCTTTTCACGCCCTTCTTGAAGAACTCCATGCTGTACTCTCCAGGGAAAACCTCAACGGGGAGCTCATTCCACAGCCTGAGCGTTCGCGGAAGAAAACTCCTTTGGAAGCGCACAGTGCGAGACCTTTGTGGTTCAAAGGTATGGGGATGAATTCCCCGTCGATGGCGAGAGGTGCGGTGGTAGAAGGTGGAAGTGGGCATCATGTCGAACAATTCTGCTGAACACTCCCCGTTATACAAGCGGTAGAACACACACAGGGAGGCAAAGTCTCTCCTCAAACTTAGTGATTCCAAGCCGCTTGTGAGCAAAGGATCATCGACAATTCTAGCGGCGCGTTTCTGAACCGCGTCAAAAGGCCCTAGCTGGTATCCAGGGGCTCCAGCCCACAGGTGGCAGCAGTACTCCATATGTGGCTGAACTTGCGACTTATAAAGTTGCAGCCTTTGTGAAGATGTGAAGTACTGCTTAGCTCTGTTGAGCACACCGAGCTTCCTCGACGCCAGCTTAGCCTTGTCCTCTAAATGACCACGGAACTGAACGTCGCTAGAAATATCGACCCCAAGGATCCTAATGCTCTCCGAGATGTTCAGGGGAGTGTTCTGGAATTGTGGAGCCACAGCGAATGGAGTTTTTTTTTGCAGTGAACGCACACACTTGTGTCTTAGTGGGGTTGAAGTGGACTAGGTTTAGTCGACCCCAATCGGAGACACTGCGAAGTGTACTCTCGATTTCAGACACAAGTCGTTCGCGACTTTCCTCCACAGTGGAACGAGGGAGATTAGCACGGCCCGTGTAGTAAGTGTCCCCAGTGCTGTCGTCTGCATAGCAATGAATGCCTTCAATAGAAAGCATGTCATTAATATGCAGAAGAAACAGAGTCGAGGACAACACAGAGCCTTGCGGGACTCCAGCATTAATGTCCATGGGTAGAGAATGTCGAATTATTCAAGCAATTATCGAATTGTCCGTCCAAACCAGTACGTTAATAAATTATTTGTATGGCAACACCAAATCAAATGGGTAATTTTTCCCATGTCAATTGATGACACACACATGACTCGGGATACCGATTTGGGTCAAATATTTTATCTATAAGTAGTTAGTTATACAACCGGTTTTTGTAAATATCCTTAATTGTTGTTAGCATACATTTACTAAGTGTGTAAATAAAATAATACAAATATATTTTATCAAAATTTCACTTAAGGTGAAAAATAAACACTGGTGGTGCAAAGCTCGTGGTGTGACTAATCACTGTACTTAAGTTCAGATAATCTCATGGGCACATTCAGGATTCCAACTTGTAATATTTTTGTTGTAAGCATATAAATGTAAATAGGGTCCGGTAACCGTTTTCCATCGGGTGAGTCGCGCCACTCTTTTTTACATAAAATGAAAAGCAACCACTCGAACCACTCCGCTAAGGTAAAAACAAAATAATACTAGTATGCTCTAAGCATCTTTCCTTTACCCGCTATTAGTGTAAAGTTTGTACAGAAAGGCATCTTCTGTGATTAAGTTACATAATTGTTTCCCAAAACAAAGCCTCCGCAATATCGCCCACCGAGATTAAGATGGGATCAAAATTAATTTCGCGTTAAACTTTTCGATTAAGATAAAAGCAAATTTCGACGGATAAGAACAACATTATGATGGAAAAGCAGCCCCTTTTGACGAAATAGGTAGCCTTTTCGAGCGTGAATTGTGAATCCATAAACAATATTAATGAGGAATAATGACGTACCTATAGGGAGGTTAAAGAGATTGGCCTGGACAGAAGTAAATGGAAGGAATTGTATCAGAGACGCTGACAAGAGTCCAGACTCTTAAGTTTATTATGATGAACTTGTTGATGGAGGAATATGATTTTTTTTTTCTATTCCACTGGGTTGGCCAACAAACATAAGGCCCGCCTGATGGTAACCGGTCATTATGCTACACTAAGAATCAGGGTAGTTAAATTTAACTGCGGGGCGTCGGGGGTAGTACTTACTAGTTTCAATTGTTAATCTAAGCTTATTGCGCAAAAGTTTCCAACCTACGACCGCGGTGCAAAACCTATATGGCAGCAGAATGCATTGTTCGCGTTGCATACATTACTGACAACTCCATTTGTGTGTGGCGTATTCAAAACACGACTGTATGAATCATTTGTACTCGTTACTTAATTGATTATGTCATTTGCTTGAAACTAACTAGCCCATTTTTTGTCGCGGAACTCACTAGCAGTAATCCAATAACTTCCTGTTAGCGAAAAGATCGATAATACCAGTTTTTTTGATCCATTTAGTTGATCCATAGATTGTCTCAAATGTACGAATAATAATAATAATACATATCTTCACGCAGCCCAAAACCCTTTTCAAAACGCGTGTCTCCTTACGTGTCAGAAGCTAGCAAAATTCTTCATTGTGCCCTCTTTTTCCTCATGGAAACTGTATTTAAATACGAGCAAATGTTGGCTTTTCATTTCAAGGCAAGAAAGGCCACCCTTACCCCATCGATATTTCCCCCACAGACGTTTGGTCTGCTAAATATTTCACGTGTTTTTCCCCACTCGATCCAGGTGAGTTTCCCGCCCGAGCGCGCCACTTCCGTTGGTGGTGAGGCATATTGTTTGTACGCGCTAATGTAGTGTGACCATGAAATGGTAATATCCCGAAATTATGTACACACCATTATGAGGGGACGCGATGATCTGAATACGTAAAAGAGGAAATACATTTGATTATTACGCATTTTATCATATTTGATGCGGTTCATAAATATATGTGACATAGACATACAATCATATATGTATGCACATACCATCACGCCAAGTCCCTAACAGAGTAGGCAGAGAGATCCCCTGCTTAAAATTTGCCCACGTTTCAGGAGGAGGCACCCTCGTATGTGTTAATCCAGCTAATAATAATCTAGCTCTGTGCCAATTTTCTTCCATTCTATTCAGCCGTTCTGTCCTGATTGAGTAACAAACAGACATCTTCATACAATCTCGTATATCTGTAATATATCTCGTATAAATAAATAAAATTGTAGTGTCTGTTTTTAATATTAAAATAACCCCTTTTTAATAAATGCATATGGATGTATACACGGTACATATACCAAAGTGACATATTTTTAAATTTTGTCTATTTGTCTGTTTGTTCCGGCTAATCTCTGAAACGGCTGGACCAATTTGGATGGGACTTTCACTGGCAGAAAAGGAGTAACTTATGCTACTTTTAATTTAGAAATTGAATATTTTTTGTTAACATTCACGCGGACGAAGTCGCGCATAGCTAGTTTATAATATTAATAGGAATTATATTATTATAGATTTAAAAGTGATGTCTGCGACACAGTTTTAATACTACTAGCAGTCAATTTATATATTTATATTGTATATTTTTTTGCAAATCGTCGTTGTATTTTGTATTCCTAAACAAATTAATGTCACCCTATTTTAATAGCTAGTCGTGCATTTGCACTGCTCGCCTCAATCGATACCGCTGCGATGCACCGCTCGTTGTATTGCTCCGAATATTTACTAGTCACAAGCTGTGCCCCGTAGGTTTCACAACAGTGAAATTGACAGGTGTATTTTTTTACAATAAAACATGTCCATCTAATAATCTATCTTTAAGCCAAATTTCAATCAATTCCGTTCAGCCGTGTGATTGGGCAATAAACGTACATACATAGTCACAAACTTACATACATATCATCATGCCAAGTCCCTAACGGGGTAGGCAGAGAGTAGCCTAGAGAGAACTGGCGCTGTATTCTCTCTGCCTACCCTATGAGGCCCAGTGTGAATCATTATTTTAAAGTGTTATATTGACTTCACACACAGACAGGATAATTTGATTTACCTAAGTAAGATGCAATGAGCGCTCATCAAAAGATACTTGCATACGTCTTTAATCTTTCCTTTTATCTCACCATCCGAAGGGCTTATAACAAAAACCTTTATCACTCTCGCTCCGGCACACTCAACCAAATTAAATTTCGTGAGTACTCCTCCGCAACATACGCAAAGAACTGCTTGTCTGTTTGTACCGTAAATGGCGTTTATTGGTAATTTAATTACTAGACACCCTCTTGACAATACACAAAGATTTCGACGCGGATGGATGCGGACAGGAAGGGATGTTGCCAAAACCTGCAATTTTAATAATGTAATAATATTTTTAGACATTTATATGCAAATTAAACTACTTCCTAGGTAAGCAAAGAAAAATAATGCTAATTGTTTTGTTTTTCTAATCTATTTATTTCTAAATTTAAAATAGTGTATTGTTTTGTGGTCGTTATTTATTTATGTGATATTAGATGAGCCCCACGGGTCAATTGTGTTGCATTAACACAATTGACCTGGCTAATAATCTAACTCTGTGCCAAAATTTCATCTAATTCTGTTCAGCAGTATTTACGTGAAAGAGGGACACATTCTCATTTATGATATTAGTGTAATATCACTAATAATATAATAATAATGAAATATATAATAATAATGAATATATAATAATAACATTGGAACTTACAGCTATTGCCAACACTTTTTTTTTTATACAACAAGAGTGGCAAACAAGCATACGGCCCACCTGATGGGAAACGGTTACCGTAGCCTATTTATGCTCACAATACCGAAGTATCACTTGCGCGTTGCCCCTCTGTGTTCGGAGAGTTATAGTGTGTTGGCAGCATAATGGGTTTAATCCCTCTGCTTCCAACACATTGTAACGATCCTTATCCCTCCCCAAGGAGCTCATTACTGGAAACCTTATCATCACCGCGTAGGAACACAACACAATAAATTGTGTTATTTGGCTACGGACTTCTATAAGGTGGAGGTCCTGCCCCAGTCGGGCAGCTCCAAATTCGAACGGGAAACCCGTTATGCCTATCTCTTAAACAAAAAAAAACTTTAAATATATTATGGATAAAGAAAAAATCTATTAATGTTACCTACCCATCACATTGGTTACGTTTATTTTAATGTCTTATGAGTTGTCTCTCATATTGAATAAAAAAAATTCTATTATGGAACAGTAAGCAATGTTTCAAGAGTGATAAATGTGGATGAAGCGAAAGAGGGCTGTAGAGAGAACTGGCGCTCTACTCTGACTACGACTGGGGGTTATGACATGTATGGATGTATGGATTTATGTATGTAGGTAAAGGGATCACACATCCTTATAAACTAATATTTATGACATTCGTTGGATAGTAGATTATATTTGGGGAATGTAAGCAATAATTGAATTTAATTTGTTTGTCCACAGTACGTTGGTGCCATGGAAGATCTTCAGAGAGGAGTTGAACAACGTGCATCCCATATCTTCAGGGTTGGAGACGATGGCGTTGAAGACAACAATAGACCTCACGTGCAACGATTTCATATCCAACTTCGAGTTTGATGTGTTCACGAGGTGAGATCAGGAAATGGTTACCATATGTTAATTGAGAGCCGTGCCAAGTGGTTCGAGTGACCCAGCCACCTGAATCACAAAGGTTGCAAGTTCGAATCCAGACTGAGTCACAATCAATGAGCCTATTCCTGAACTTAATGAGTACAGTGATAAGTCGCTCCACAAGCTTTTCAGTGATTGAAAATATCGACAACAAACCTGCATACGTTTGAGAAGTTTGTATTCAAAGATAATCATGCTTGATTAGCGGCGATGGACTAGCCATCTGTCACAGGGGCACCTAAAATATACCAAAATGTGGGTACGATCCCCGTCTGCCTGCCCTATTTGAGACTCTTTTGGGAACACGTCAAGATTGAGAACTTCGGATCTTAAATCAAATCAAAATATTTTATTTCACATTGGCCTAGGTGGGCACTTATAAATCGTCGAAAAAGGTGCACGGTTCGGATTGGTCGTTTCCATGGAGAAGAACCGGCAAGAAACTCCATGGTTACTCTTTTCAAATCATTAGGTATACAATAATAATATTTTTCTGTTACAGCATTAGTACTTAAGTATGGGGGAACAGCGTCTCGGTTCTACCTCCGACATGTCTTTCATACATCTGCTGTGTGTTTTAGTCCAGTTGGGAAATATTCTACTCCAATTTCCAGGCTATTCCAACCGTGGAGCACGCTGCTGCGCAATTGGCAACTGCTGGCTGTGACGCACCCTGGCTACGTGGCCTTCCTCACCTACGACGAGGTCAAGGCGCGCCTCCACAAGTACATACACAAGGCTGGCAGTTATGTCTTCAGGTAAACGCGACCAAGTGTTGTTTCGTACCCACAATCTCAAGCTTTCTTGCATAGACATTAAATCGTACGTTACACTTGGCGGTTGCGTTCACGCTATCTGATGTATGCGACAAGTTATTTGTTGCCAAAGAAATTATAGATCTAGGCTAGCGTGAACGCTAAAGTAAACGATTTTGGGTAGTGCCGCTGAACGCCGGCCCAGAAGATCGGGGATTGATGCTTCTCTCAGCCTACAAGCCGTCATCTTAGTATAGTGCTTAACTAGGAGCTGAAGGGGGACATGACGTTCAAAATAGCCATTGTCTCCACTGTGCCAATAGGTCCCTATTACGGGCCAAATGGCTCTGCTTCTTAGTGGTGTTGTGTTCCTGCAGTGGAGCGGCCGTTCTCATGGACTCTTTGGTACTTATGCTGTTATCTTTGGTATACCTCCCACGTTTATAGCACACGGGAAATATGTGTTTACGCTTAAATACAACAATAACCGTATCCGACTGAGTACTCAAAACTGGCGAGCATAAATGAAGAGACTGATGATTGTGGACGAAGTGAAAGAGGTATTTAAGTCTAGAGAGAAATAGTGCACTACTCTCTTAATGTCTACCCCGTGAGGGACACTGCGTACTATATACTGCCAATAAAATGTGAAACGTAACGCTGTGAAATGTTTATTGGGTAGGTTATCTTGCACGCGGCTCGGCCAGTGGGCCATTGGCTACGTGACCGTGGACGGCGAGATCCTGCAGACCATACCTCAGAATAAGAGCCTTGTGCAGGCACTGCTCGACGGGTACAGGGAAGGATTGTAAGTTGGATATATTGTAATAGCTGTACACCGCGGTTTCATCTGCTTCGAATTAGATTTATTGGTATTCTGGTATCGCATCTATTTTGTGACAAATTTCATCCAATTCCGTTCAGCCGTTTTGGTGGGATTGAGTAAGAAACGTCCTTACAAACATTGGTTAAGAGAGGCATAACGGGTTTCCCGTTCGAATTTGGAGCTGCCCGACTGGGGCAGGACCACCTTATAGAAGTCCGTAGCCAAATAACACAATTTATTGTGTTGTGTTCCTACGTGGTGAATACGGTTACCAGTAATGAGCTCCTTGGGGAGGGGGGAGGTTGTTACAATGTGTTGGAAGCAGAGGGATTAAACCTTATGCTGCCAAAACACTATAACACTCCGAACACAGAGTGGCAACACGCAAGTGATACTTCGGTATCTTGAGCGTAAATAGGCTACGGTAACCGTTTCCTATCAGGTGGGCCGTATGCTTGTTTGCCACTCTTGTTGTATTAAAAAAAATGGTATTTAGGTATTATATTAATAGGACTTGTGATTAGCAAGGTTATGCTGTTGGAAAAATAAGGTTTATTTGTATATAATTATGCACTAATGTTATAAACATACAGTTTGGTTAAGTCCCTACATAAATGCAAATGAATAAAATGTAGCAAATGACATTTAACGGGGGTGACGCCACTGGCACCTCGAGTTTTACTTAACAAAACACATCTAAATTCGTTCAGTAGTTTCGAGTTAACATCTATACAATGATATTCTTTAACACGTTTTTTCAAAACCGATAGTTGTATCGATAGTTTTAATCATAAAACTGTTTTTTTGGGTAACCCGCCGTCTCTCCCCCCGCCAACACCTGAGTTCCACGCAGACTAAATCTTTTATCAATTAGTCATTAGAGCCGTGGTGGCCGAGTGGTTCGAGCAGTTGCCTGCGACGCAAAGGTCGCAAGTTCGAATCCCGACTGTACCAATGAGTTTTTCTGAACTTAAGTACAGTGATTAGTCACACCACGAGCTTTACGGTGAAGGAAAACATCGAGAGGAAACCTGCATACGTCTGAGAAGAAATTCAAAGGCGTATGTATAGTTGTGCTTGAGTAACGGCGATGGAGTCGCCATCTGTCACGTTGGCACGTAATATACCTACCTCTGGCGGAAAGTGGGTGTTGGGTATTACCTATACACCTCTGCCTACCCCTTCGGGGACCCTTGTGGGAAGGCGTGAGGACATTATATTATATTTAATTAGTCATTAGTATTTTATTAATTAGATGAGACTATGTATGATTTCACTTGCAGCTACTTGTTCCCCGACGGGCGTGACACCAACCCAGACCTGAGCAGTGCCATTATCTCACCAGCCGAGGATCACATCACAGTCACGCAGGAGCAGTACGAACTGTACTGCGAGATGGGTTAGTGCCAATCGTTACACCTTCAAATAAGCGGCTGGCAAAGAATTTGAAAGGTTGATGTGTGGGGACTATCTACACACCTCTACCCTACCCCTTTGGTGGGAAGGCGTGAAGATATTTATAAAAGAACTGTATTTATATTCGGTATACTTTGAATGTTATATTGTTTTGGACATATAGAAAGGATGAGTGAAGCAAGATTGACGAAACAGATATATACAAAGCGAAAGTGTGTGCAAGAAGAGGTAGAGGAAGACCACGTTCTCAAATAGATCGGACATTCAAGGCCAGGAACATCAAGATTACTCGGATCAGACGAGCATGTACATATAAAGAGACTGATGGATGTGGACAAAGCGAAAGAGGTATATAAGTCTAGAGAGAACTGGCGCTCTACTCTTTCTGCCTATCCCGTAAGGGACTCGGCGTGATCACGTGTATGTATGTATGTTTACTTTGAACTTTAAGAGAGGTAGGGCGGGGAACTCCGTACGGGGAATTCCGTTCTAATTTAGAGCTGCCCGACTGGGGCAGAACCTCCAACTTATAGAAGTCCGTAGCCAAATAACACAATTTATTGCGTTTTGTTTCTACGCGGTGAATAAGGTCTCCAGCAATGAGCTCTTTGGGGAGGGGTGAGGATTGTTATATTGTGTTGGCAGCAGAGGGTTTAGTCCAATGTTGCTGTCAACATAGTATTGCTCTCTGAACATGGAGTGGCAGCGCGCAAGTGATACTTCGGTATCGTTAGCGTAAATAGGCTACGGTAACCGTTTCCCATCAGGTGGGTCGTATGCTTGTTTGGCACTCTTGTAGTATAAATAAAACTTTGCAGAACATCCTGTGTTTGAATTGCAGGTAGCACGTTCCAGTTGTGTAAGATATGCGCTGAAAACGACAAGGACATTAGGATAGAACCCTGCGGGCACTTGCTCTGTACTCCGTGCCTCACCGCCTGGCAGATTGTGAGTACATATTATATATGTAATTTATTTAATTGCATCAGCACACGCCACGTTCCAATTACCTGGATCAAATAGATCGGACTGTCAAGGACGGGCACGTTAAGAGTACTCGAAACCGACGAACATGTATGAACTGACTGATGAATGTGGACGAAGCGAAAGAGGTATGCAAGTCTAGAGAGAACTGGCGCTCTATACTCTCTGCCTACCCCGTTAGGGACTCGGCGTGATGATATGTATATGTATGATGTAAGTCCAGCAGTCTGACTAAGAGACTGGAAATATTTTTTTAATCATTTGAGCCACCATTTTTTCTTGCCAGAATTACTTATTCTATGGATAAGTCAAAAAGTTATTTACTTTGATCACAAAATTGTTCCAGGATTCCGAAGGGCAAGGATGTCCGTTCTGCCGCGCAGAGATTAAGGGAACGGAGCAGGTCGTGGTGGACGCGTTCGTGCCTCCCCGCCCGCCCAACACCAACTCAGAAGCCAAGTGAGTTCATCTCTATACACAATACACCCCTGTTATCAATCGTCAAACGATCAATCAGATATTTGTAAGCAAAGGTAGGTACAATGCTTTGCCTCTGCTTTCTTACCTTACTTTCAATATTCGAGTTACGCTTAGATAGTGCTATCCACGAAGACGCGCCCCGAAATTTCTCGTCGAGTGAGTCGCGAGATGCGGGGAGCATGACCCGAGTCTATTAATTGTTGTATGCATGTGAATTTATAGGTGATTAGTGTTTACCGATAATACTCAAACATTAGTGGAAGGAAACACACTATAAATTATGAGGAAGAATAGTAGGGCGCGTCTTCGAGGATGGCACTATCTATACTTATGGTGATACTCAATATGGTCAAGAGTACTCGAAACCGACGAGTATGTATGAAGAGACGAATGAGGACGAAGCGAAAGAGGGGTGTAAGTCTAGAGAGAACTGGCGTTCTATACTCTCTGCCTATCCCGTTAAGGACTCGGCGTGATGATAATAAATAAATAAAGACCTGGGACAATTCCACACAAATTGACCTAGTCCCAAATTAAGGAAAGCTTGTGTTATGGTAACTAGACAACGATATATTTCCTAAAGACTAAGGTACAAATACTCGTGTTCATCACACAAATTTCTCCCCTCAGCGGGATTCGAACCCGCGACCTCAAGTTTCGCAGTCAGGGGCTCCAACCACTAGACCAGACAGTCATCTAACGTTATCGTCGATGATAATATGTATGTATGTATGTATGTATATGTATAGCTCGTCATGTCATTGTCTAAAACAATGTAACTTATTACAGGACGGCCAACACGAAGACTGCAGTGAAACCGGTGTCGTCGAACTCCTCAGGGTCATCAGGCTCTTCCGGGTGTAATGGCTCCAGTGAGTATGTAGCTTCACGCAGTCAAAGATTGCAGGTTCGAGTCCCCGTCGTTTGTACCAATGAGCTATTCAAAACTTAAGTACTGTGATTTGACACCAGGAGCTTTACGGTGAAGTACATCGAGATCATCATTGGTACAGTTAAAAAAAAATCAAAATCAAAATATTTTATTCAACGTAAGGGACACAGGGAACACTTATTGAACTTTAGAATTCGAATTTGCCTTACAACACTCGGCCACCACGGCTCTTTATTCATAGATATTTGTACCTATTATTTCTGTTTGTTTAACCGTGCTTAAGCAACGGCAACGGCGAGTGGGTGTGTGGCTGCTACCCACACCTACACTTTCGCGGACCCTTTTAGGAAGGCGTGAGGATATATATCATCTTATAAGAAGTAAATTACACAAAAGAGATAATAAATGTAAAATTGTATGGAACGATGTTCCAGGTGCTGAGGTGACGATATCCTCAAACGGCTGGTCATCCAGGAACACCACTTTCAATGGCCTCACCGATGACATCGACGATGCTGAGGTAATTATATTTAATAATAATATCGAAGCTTTTAACCTTATTCGTATAAAATGTTATAATTACGAGAAATAACTCTTACTATCTAATACGACAAATATGTACAGTCCTAAAACTAGAGGTGTATCGGTTCTACCCAGACACCAACTTTCCGCCAAAGATATTTAGGAGCTAACGTGACAGATGGCGAGTCCATCGCCATTACTCAAGCACGACTATAGATATAGAACATGCTTATGTTTTGAATGCGCAAGTTTACGCGAATGTTTATTGCCCTTTCACGCAAAACTACTTAACGGAATTGCACAAAAATTGTCACAGAGATAGTTATCCAAGACTAAGTTACAGATATACGCCCTCAGCGAGAGTCGAACCTGCGATCTCTGACCGATGTTCTTAGTGTCGGATGTGCTATGTATCTAAGGATATATAATAATCTCTATGAGTATATATAGATAGATAGTATATAGAGAGACACATAGTGCCATCCACGAAGTCGCGCCCCACTATTCTTCCCTATAGTTTATAGTGTAAGTGTGCAACCTTCTACTAATGTTTGAGTATTATCGGTACACACTGATTACCTATGAATGCACACGCACACTACAGTTAGTAGAGTCGGGTATATTCTCCGCGCATCCCGCGACCCCCTCGACTAGGGTAGATTGGTGGGTCTTTGTGGATGGCACTATCTATATCGTTATCTAGTTCCCACAGTACAGGATTTGCTTAGTTTGGCTAAAGAGCCTTATGTCAATTTATGTGTATTTTTTCCAAGATATTAGAATAATACATTAGGGAAACCTATCTCTTATCTCAAAAAATAATCTCGTAGGGATAGTTTGCAATCAATAATTCCTCAAGTTTGCGATATGAAAATATGTATTTATGCATTTTTATAATTAATTCAAATTATGTTGACGTTTCAACGTTTTTTGAAAAATCTTTTAGAGCGAATAATTAATTAAATCGCAAGTAAAATCCCAAGACGCATCTAGTTACATTATACATTTTTATTTCTGTACTAAGGCATGCAAAGCAGTGTGGCATGCCTATCTACCTTGAGTTTCTAATCGCAAGCGAGTTCTCGGTACATTCGATAAACGAACGCCATTATACAGCGCCCCAAGCGGTGGCTAGAGGAACTTAACACCGTTTTCCTAATGTACCGTGTACTTACTTGCGACTTAAGACATAGTACTCGATTTTAACTCACTTGTGTTGCCAGATAATGGGTTTTTTAGCTTTTGTATTGTCATGTGTTTCTATTGCCGGTTGTTCTATCATTATGTTTATGCGACTTGTGTGATGCTTTAGAGGGGAATCACTTATAACTTACATCGACAGATATATATGAAATTGCTTATTTGTTCATTTTGATTATTACTACATATTATAAAATAATATCCGCGGCGTCTGTCTGTCTGTCTGTTAGCAATATACTTAAAAATAATAATAATAATAATATATCCTCACGCCTTCCCACAAGGGTCCCCGAAGGGGTAGGCAGAGGTGTATAGGTAATACCCACACACCCACTTTCCGCCAGAGGTATATTAGGTGCCAACGTGACAGATGGCGAGTCCATCGCCGTTACTCAAGCACGACTATACATACGCCTTTGAATTTCTTCTCAGACGTATGCAGGTTTCCTCTCGCTGTTTTCCTTCACCGTAAAGCTCCGAATTATCATGCAAATTTCACCAACCACCGGAAACCGCGGGTAAATTGTGTGTACCTCCATTGATAGCAGGGTAAAGGTGGCTTTAAGGAATAAGTAGACAATTATTGAATTGTGGATCTTGTCTAAATCATCACAGAGTCCATAATAAGAATGCATGCGCCACCCCTAAACATTTGGTTGTTTATTTTGCAGAGGCACCAGAGAAAATCACCGCATGCTTAGCACGCGCCTAGAATGTCTCGTTTCATTTGCATTTTGTGACGTATCGTCATTGTAATAAGGCTCACTTCGCAATGATATTACGAGTAAAAAGACCGTTGAAAATTGCATACTTAACTAAAGATTTTACTGTATTAGTCAAACACTAAGCTAGTTTGAACTTACTGTCCAAGTAATTAAGGTTATTAAGTAATTAATTTTAGTAAAATCTGTCATTCTGGACGTATTGCCATAGAGTATTTAGTACTTTGGCGATGTTAATTAATAATTCTTGGTGTGTGATTATGTCTTTTTACTTGTAATATTGCCTATTCTGCATTTATTCTACAAATATATAACAAAAATTTCTATAAGTTATATTCTTGGCTAGTTATCTGTAGCTTTAGAAAGCTAATAAAAGATGGAGATAAAAATAAAAAGCGAGACTTATGATTTAAATGCAAAATAGTGCTACTGGTATTCATTACAGCGGATTAAAAAATAAAATGGGCTCTATGCTGTGCCTAACGAGGTTTAAATTTGACTAGCAAGATGATATTACGCTTGTACAGAAATTATGAGTATTCATACTTTACTACCTTCACTTAAGGTATATTTCCCAATGCAATTTTGAAAGAATTATACTTTATTATATTCAATGATATGATTTTGATATTTATTGGCAACCGCATAAAGCTCATTTCACAATGTATGCTATCCAGTTTGATTTGAATGTATAATGCATTGTAATATATAGATAGATATATTTAAAGTTATTTCAAGTATTGATATAATGTTGTAATAAAGTTATATTTTGTTATTTTTATTCGATTGATCGTCATTTTATATTATGACTTCTCAAATTTCGTGAGATTGTACAAGTATGGACTTTAAATTGATGAGTATAAAGATGATATTTATATGAATGAGAACTATACACGAAGCAAGCAAGGAGGTACTGATTTATTTAATGTTCTTTTAAGTTTAGGGAATGGAAGAGTTACAGAATTTAATGAAAGTAAAACTTGTAAATTATTTGGAATCTTATTCAAGTTGAGACGTATTCAAATGCATGCACCATTCCAGTTATAACCAGTTATAACCAGTCGACGTTACATACTCGGCACTTTTCCATTCGAGTAGTTATTTATTAGTTGGTCATGTTTTAGCTAGACAGACTATACGAATTGTATGTGGATTATTGAGAATGTGTTTTTATTGATGCGCACGTAATGCAATAGTATTAATTCATGATAAATACCCAGCGGTGTCCGTAATTTTGGAACGAGAAAGGATAACGTGTGCCAGGTGCCGGTGTGACAGGGACGAGGAGTCGTAAGTAAACCTGTATTCTGTTTAGAAATAACAAGGCACTCTGATACCTTAATAATATTAATGTTCTATACTAATTAATATCTCAGTGTAATATAATAAAAAAATCGTAATATCAGTACTGATGACAAAAACACAGGTCATAATTATATATTTTGTTTGTCTATTTAATCCGGCCTACTTCCGAAACAGCAGGTCCGATTTTGATGGAGCTTTCACTGAAATATAGCCAACAAGGGGTAACTTAGGCCAGTTTAATTTTCCATATTTTGTATATTATAATTTTTTATATACAAATATGATTTTATCGCCGGTGTAACCGCAAGCCACAGTTAGTTTCGAGAATTGGAAATAAGCATTCTTCAGGTGTTATTGTGATAGAACGTTGACAATATACGGTTAATGACGTCATCGTTTTCTATTTTCAAAATTACGGACATGAAGTTATTGAAGTTTACGCTTAGTTGTTAATTGAATGTATTTTTTTTATTTTACCTGTGACTTGAAATTTATTTATTTGTAAGTATACGTTTAATGTTGACAATATACGCTTGGTGATTTGCTTTCTGTGATTTTCTTTTGCTGTTTGCATGTTTCCTTGCTTGTACAAGTATACAGGATGTCTCAGATAATAGAACAGTTGTCTTCTACAAGTTATAGGGTGTTGTGAATATATCCTCATGACGATGCAATAAAACAAAGTTACAAAGGTAACAAAATTACAACTCTTTAAAGGGAATTATATTCACTATGAAACATGATCTTTTTTCTGGCGGAAAGTGGGTGTGTGGGTATTACCTATACACCTCTGCCTACCCTTTCGGGGACCCTTGTGGGAAGGCGTGAGGATATATTATTATTATAAACATGATCTTATTAAATTAGTATGATGGTCATTTCGTCACATGTTTTTTGTTCTACTAGATAAATAAATAAGATTGTTGTAACATGCTACATTAATATTTTAATTTAATTGTTACAGAAGATTTTCATGCGAAAATAAAGACATAAATTTGTCAACTTGGAACGCAACTTTTTGGGCAACCGTTCCATTTATCTGAGGTAACCTGTACAGGTTATACAAATTCTGGATAATGTTTTGAACAATATTAAAAAACAGACGGACTGAAGACAACATTTTTGAAGTCGGTTGAAATCAGGCATTAAACGACAGAATATAGCGGACAAAAGAGTTTTTAAATCGTCCTATTTTCCTGTGATGAGATTTTAAGAATAAAGGTATTGTTGTACGGCCAGGAGGAACTTTTAGTAAGATCCAACGATAGTACAGACTACAGATGGTGCAAGCTTCCATAGGCCGCGGTAACCGCTGGCCATCCGGTAGGTCGTTCTACAGAGGTATATTTAAATTCACATTGAATTGGAGAAGAATGCCCGTGCATTCCAATACAACTTGTTAGATATATCTTGTTAGATACTTTAGAGTTCAAATAACAATAACAAAAAAGATAAAATAAGAAAAAGAAAACAAGATAGTTATCAGAATAAAGTGGAATACTAAAGACGCGATCGCCTGCCATTGACTCGCTCGTAGGACTGGTTGGAGTTCAACGCGGCGACGTCGACGATAGCGGCGCTGCGGCCGGCGGAGCGCTCCCCTCTAGCTTCCCCCCGCGCCTCGCCCCGCGCCTCCCCCCGCGCCGCCCGCCGCGCCCCCCACGAGAACGCGTACGGCGAGCTGCGGGCGCCCCCGCTGCCGCCCAGGAAGAGCCTGTCCCCCGCCGAGCCCGCCATCGCAGCCGCCTCCAGCGTCCAGGACATATCCCTCGCCAGCGCTCAAAGCAACAATGGTACGTACCATACGGCACCACAGTACAGTGGTACACTTTAGCATAGAATTCTGGCGTTTAGCACAGCAATAACTTCAAATTGGGGCCTTTGGCGTCCACCTCTTCTGCTAGCATTCACGATATTCATTGTATGATAATTAATAATAATATAATAATTTTAATTTTAAGTTATACGCTTTCTGATGATTTCACAACGTATTTAGCTGTATTTGGTATGCACATCTTTTTGAGTTATGTTTTTTCTTATTGATTGTAATTTGTTTTGTGCATAAAATAAAATAAAATAAAAATAAAATTAAGTTATCTGTGGAAATGTCATCAGTTCCTCTCTTCTTAATATATTTAAATTACGCGTCACGTTGTGTGTCCGGGATGAACTCTTAAACTACTAAATCGATTTTGAACAAATTTGCACACCGTGTGCAGTTTGATCCAATTTGAAAGATAGGATAGCTTGCATCTCAATTTATAGCCGCATTTTTTTTTTTATACAAGAGTTGCAAACAAGCATACGGATGGGCCGATGGAAAACGGTCTCCGCAGCCTATTTACGCTTACAATACCGAAGTATCACTTGCGCGTTGCCACTCTGTGTTCGGAGAGTTGTACTGTGTTGGCAGCATAATGAGACCCTTTGCTGCCAACACAATACAACAATCCTCCCCCCTCCCCAAGGAGCTCATTACTGGAAACCTTATTCACCACGTAGGAACACAACACAATAAATTGTGTTGTTTGGCTACGGACTTCTATAAGGTGGAGGTCCTGCCCCAGTCGGGCAGCTCCAAATTCGAACGGGAAACCCGTTATGCCCTACCTCTCTTATTTATTTTATTATCGCAATATTATTTTATAGCTAATATTTGTCTACTATTTGACAGTCACAATTATCTGTTAGCTCCAAAAGATTCTAACAGATGGCAATATCTATTGGCTGGACTGAGTAAGCAATTATTTATTTATTTAAAATGTAATATAACAAAAACCTTAGCCACAGCAACGCCTGGCCGGTTCTACTAGTTTTAATATAATGTTACGTCAACAGAACACAGAAGACGTTCTTCCCTTGAACCCGAGCCGGACTCTCGCCACCGACTGACCTCAATTATCACAGGCTCAACGGAGACCATTACCGGCCTCATTGACACTAGACACGAGGTTGGTCTGATGGAGTTTACTATTCTGCTCACTAGATGTCGACACGAGTCTATACACATGCACTTATAGCTAAATGTTCTTATCACAACACTTAAATTTGTAATAATAACCGCACGCCTTCCCATATAGGTCCACGAAGGGGTAGGGTAGGTAGAGGTGTATAGGTAATATCCACACAATTTCCGCGAGATATATATTTTAGGTGCCAACGTGACAGATGGCGAGTCCATCGCTGTTACTCAAGCACAGACTATACATTGGCCTTTGAATTGCTTCTCAGTCGTATGCAGGTTTCATCTCGATGTTTTCCTTCACTGTTTATATGCTGTTCCACTTACATCTAATACCTAATAAATATTAGGGATTACCCTAATAATAATTAGAACCAGCACGGCATATTTAGAGAGGGGAGGAAATGATGAAGAGGGGAAACAACTTAATTACTAGCATATTTTAAATTTAATAGCAATACATCTGCTTATTTCAATATTACAAAAAGACACTCCAATTTTATTTATATGTATAGACGATTATAGGTACTTTTTTTTATTATATATTACAGGTACCCCCCGACCCTCGAGCCTTTGAGAAGCCCCGTCGCGCGTGCACCCCCCAGTCCAACAGTCGCCCCCTCCCCGCCCCACCCCCTGAAAGCCTCTCCAACGACAGACCTCACAGCGATACCAAAACGGACCGCCACTTAGTAAACGACAATAAACCCGACAGAACAGAGAGGCACGTACCAGAATCCAGACAAGACAGACCCTTACAGGGACCTTTGCCAGTAAGAGATAGACAGGACAGACACGTGCCTACCATACCGGATAATAGGCAGGAGCGAGTGCCGACGTTACCTGATAAAAATGAACGTCACATCCCTGTGTCTGAGCGTACCTCGAACCCACCAGACGTGAGACAGGATAGACACGTGCCTAGCATAGACAATAGACACTTAGCCAGTACAAATGACCGCCAAGATACACAGGTCAATGATAGTAGGCATACGGATTTTCGTCTTCCGCCCGAAAGACCGCCGGAAAAGCCGGTACAGAATGTAGAGTTTAGGACTAGTTTTGAAAGGGTTGAGAATAGGGCGCCGCCTAGACAGCGGTCGCTGCCTTCCTCCACTAGTGGGAGCGTGGACCAGCCCACCAAGTCTACAACGATGCCCAAGTTCCCGTCGGAGGAGGTGAAAGACCCGCCGTATGAGAACGTTGCCGTTGAGAAGAACCTGTTGGCTGTTGGCCGTAAGTATTACTTCGAACTGTTTCTATTTATTTATTTATATATGCTTTATTGTACACTATATTTAATTTAGATAGTACATCATAGGCAAAAAATACAATTGGCGGTCTTATCGCACTCGGCGATCTCTTCCAGACAACCATTGGATGGAATACATTAATGTCTAGATAAATCTATGTGGCTTAAAACGCGTAAAGTATAATTAAATATACATAATATATATATGTCTTACTAATATTATAGCGGTCCGTCCCGACTTCGTATGGATGGACATAAGACCTTTTTTATGAAATATAGCCTCTTTCACTCAGGGTGAATGTAGCTTTCTAATGGTGAAAGATTTTTTCAAATCGGTTCAGTAGTTTCGGAGCCTATTCAATACAACATACTTACGTACAAATCTTTCCTCTTTATAATAATAATTATTATTATGATAATTTATTTATTTATCAGATATCTAAATAAGAATAATAATATAATATATCCTCATGCCTTCCCACAAGGGTCCCCGAAGGGGTAGGCAGAGGTGTATAGGTAATACCCACGCACCCACTTTCCGCCAGAGGTATATTAGGTGCCAACGTGACAGATGGCGAGTCCATCGCCGTTACTCAAGCACGACTATACATACGCCTTTGAATTTCTTCTCAGACATATGCAGGTTTCCTCTCGATGTTTTCCTTCACAGTAAACCTCGTGGTGTGACTAATCAACTGTACTTAAGTTCAGAAAAACTCATTGGTACAGTCAGGATTCGAACTTGCGACCTTTACGTCGCAGGCAACTGCTCGAACCACTCGGCCACCACGGCATCAAATATCTAAATCCATTTTATTATTATTACTAATACGAGGTGTAAGTTTGGATGTTTGCTGCTCTTTGCTGTAAGTAAGGTAAGGATTATGACATAGGATACATTTGAATCCCGAAATTCAAAGCTCTAATATTATAAAGTATGTTGCTCGTTCATGGCATAGCAGCTGAACAGATTCTAACAGGAAAATACATAAGCTACTTTTTCGAACTTCGCGCGAGCGAAGCTGCGGGCTTAAGCTAGTATATATATAAACTGTCGTATGTCGAGCAAAATTATTGAATAAAATAATTTATAGGTGCCAGTTGCAGCCGTTTTCAAGCAGTTTCCCTCTCGATGCTTTCCTTTAACGCAAAGCTCGTGGTGTGACTAATCACTTATATCAGAAAAACTTTCGGGATTCGAACTTGCAGTCTTTGGGTTGCGAGGTAACTCGACTCGAACCAGTCGGCCACCACGGTTCTAACTTCTGAATGTAATATTTTTATTTCCAGCAAAAAAATTCAACCCTTTAACACACGACAAGAACGGCAGAAAGTACGGTGAGAACGTGTCGTATGAAAACATTAATTTGGATTACATTGCCCGGTTAGTAGGGCAGGGCTACCCGAAGGACATTGTCGTGAGGGCGTTGGGCATCACGCGTAACGACCTAGAGATGGCATGCGACATACTACACGAATTTGGATCTAAACTTCCTAATAAATGCTAAGATTTTGTGATCAATTTTAAATAATAATTAACTGTTCGCTCTTGATGCAGCCAATGTTTTTACACACGTTTTAATTATTGCGGTTATGTTATCTAACATATATTCCTATGCCTTAAATTTTTATTATGTTTTTATTATTATTTTATTGTTATACTAACATATAAATAACAAAATTTTTTGTTACTAACAATCAAGCTATGGAGCTTGATTGTTACCATCGTGTCCATACACGAAGTCTGAAAATAAATAAATTTATTATTATTATTGTTATATATATATATATATATATATATATATATAATTTGTTAGTAAAATCTATGCTATGATTGCTAGCGCATAGAGGTTGAGGTCACCACACAAACAGTATATCTATGCTTGCTTATCTATGTTGTATAACAGAAAATCTACATAATAAAAATGTATAATCAATATTTTTAATGTTCCAAAATACTGTAAAGGAATATAGAGTATTGGCTGCATCAAAAGAAATACATGTAAGTCATAGTAAAGTTTTACTACAATTTGTACCTTATGATCGTAAATATAAGTCTGATATTGCCGGGTACATGAGACGTCTAACAATACGATTGTGGATTTTTTAATGAGTTTTACACAAATTATTATTTTGACAAGAACACTTAAAGTGTACTTCATTGAGTATATACGAGTGTTTATCGATTTGGAATGCCATACCTAGATGTACAATATGTCGGAAAATTATTCTTCTGCCGAAAATAGCAACAATTATTTCAGGAAACGTCTATATGACGTATGAGAAACAATACAAAGACGTATGAACAGTGGTGCTTGAGCAGCGGTGATGTACTTGCCATGTCATTGAACTGTAATAAATCTTCAGCGAAATTATGGTGTTGTTATACCTATAAATTCTCTTAACATTTTCGTCTCTTCCCATCATACATATATCTGTTAAATAATACAATGACATTATAGCCACATTATCCTTATATATACATATATATGACCTTATCGTATACCAATGAAGTACATTTAATTAAGAACTTGTATTAAAAAAATACTGGCAACATGTAACAGTGTTAAACTGCTACAAAAAAGTTTTTGGCGGGATTCAAGCAGAGCGGCTTGGTTTATATTTCGGTGTCTCGTGGTTGTATTTTTAAGTCATATTGTTAGGTTCCATTGAGAGAATCAACAACAGAGTCATTGAAATAATTGCCTTATTAAGGTTTTTTATGTGATATATAAACCTTCATTACACATATTACCTCTGATGTGGAGTCATATAGTTCCACTCCTGCTTAGGATTGCCTAAAAAATATTGCCTTACAAGAAGCATTGAATGAAGCAACACCAAATAAAAATATGGTTATTTGAATTTTGTATGTGACTGAAAGTAAAAAACCAAAAGTTCACGTTATCGTAACCCCAAAAAGTAAGAAGCATTTAAGCATCCAGCTTAAATCGAAAATGTCCTAATCGGTTAACATTTTTAAAAACTGTCATGCTGGCACAAAATGGCGGCTTTGTGGCAATGTGCTAATGTCATACGTTTCGGTTTTGATTATCATGGTTATACCGCAAAAGTATGGATATCAATTTTGTTGCCTGAGTACTCATCCTAGAACTACTTAGTATTTAGCCTTTGTTTTTGTTATTTATTTGATATCACTCAGTTAATTTTAATAGTAAAATTTTGTGTTAATACCAGTGCTCTTTGCTCCGAAACAGTATTTAACTCGACGTTAGAAGCACGTTTGTAAATATATTAAGTATTTTAATTAGTATAAGATCGCCTATAACTTATATTTTCATATAATAGCTGCTATCTTAATCTTACTTATACATTAAGCGGTTCATATAGAATCTATTTTTTCATATATTGTCTGGAGACTCGCGTGTGTCATGCGATAACTATGACACTTGAACTTATGACACTTGCAATATTAACACTATTTAGAATTAATCAATTATTATTATTAAAATAAATGTTGTTTCTGTAAATAAGTATAATTAATTATAAATTAAATTTGTATAATAATTAATCATTTTAGAACAATTATAAAATTGCATAATACAATTTGATTTGGATCGTAATAAACTTTGCGATGGTAGTTTATACAATTTTATTAAATTCTCGAAGAGCTTAAGAGGCACCAATCTTTTTCTGACACTTGAATCTTCGTATTTTTATAAATATACTTATAATTATGAAAAAAAAAATGGAACATACCAAGAAACAAATTTAGTATTTTTGTTATAATTAAAGGCATTGCTGCTTGTAATAACTGGTAATTGGACTAAACAATTAATATATTGTGTTCAATAAGTTCAATGCGCTTTAGTGATTAACTGGACTGAATTTTAGTTAATAATATAATCTAGTCCTAGTTGTTCTTCCTATATTCACAATTTCCGTACCTACCTAGTTATCTAGTTGATTGTAGGTAGGCAAATAGTACAATAGTACTAAAAAATAAAAACAAAACATGGCTTTTAGCTACCCATTGTGAGGACATATCTACCAACACCTAGGCAAATATTTATAATGAATATAATAAAATAAATATATGAAAAATAAAAGTCATTTTTATTTATCGTGGTATATACCTACGTGTTATTGTACAAACTACGCCCGGCGGTATCACCTGCGCATGAATTGATTGTATTAGTAGATTATTGATTGGAATGAATTAAGCCATCGAATAATCTATCTCTGTGCAAATTTCATTCAGTTCTGTGCAACATTGTGTTGCGTGACTTTTGACTAATGCATGAATAAAAAAAAATCCATAAAATTACAAATTCAATTATAATAAAAATTTCTGGGATTTTAATTATTTTACTATTTCAAGTCAAACATGAAACCGCTCACTCGCTCTTGTAATGAATTTGATTAATTCGTGAACGATATTGTATAATGCTGTTAATATTGACATTCTCCATGTTTGTAGGGGTAAGTAAGATAATTCCTTACCATTTTGTTACTATTACATGAGAACTGGCTGTAAAGAAAAGGAAGATTTACGTAAGTTGTTTTTAAAAGAAGAATAAGAAGTAAAAAGTATAAAATTTACATCCTTTTTAAAAGGAGGTTTCTGCCTATATATAGCTTTTGTAAAAAATCTACCTAAAGTTTTACTACATAAGGTTTTAATTAAACCTTATTTATTTTACTAGTTATACAAACAGATTGAGACCTATAAATCTTAAAAACAATTATGAAGTAAGTAAGAATAAATCCTTTTAAGAATGAAAAGGATAAATCCTTTGTTTTTTATTTTATATATAGTATTTTTCTCAACTACGCAATAACAATAACGAAATGCAATTTCAGGTAGCATTAGCCCAATTCCCGCATCACATAGATTTGGAGAAAGTAGGCGACGCTATATTTAATAATGAAAAATATAAAGTCTTAAAACCAACTATACACGTCATCAAAGATCACTTCAAGGACTACATACTTGGGAAAGACAGGAAAATGAACGGAAACGGAAAAATATACCTCGATGATAATGGCTTCCGACATAAATGGTACGGGCGAAAGACTGCTAACATTAAGAGCTTGAGAAAAGCTGACATAACTGATCAAAATATCGAACTTAATAAAAAAACTCCACATGAAAATGGTCCTAATGATAATGATTTTAATGTTGAAAATACTAATTTTGTAGCAACTACACTAAGAGTCAATCTTGTGGAAACGAGTAAGATAGCACTGGCAAAAACTCTACGAAGCAAAAAACCTTCCGACGAGAAAACAGAATCTGAAGTTGATAAGAATGCATTGAGAAGCAACACTAAGCCAAAACAATTAATAAAAGCTACATTTTTCTGTCCGTACATTGGAGTCATATCTTTGGCTACAACTGTGGATTAGAGAAAATATCAAAAGTATTGTTTAATTACACAATTTTATACTACATTTTGCGAAGTACATCAGCTATTTAGGATGTCGAATCCAAACAAATTGATCTGGAAAATGTATCGTCTATTGGTTTTGATGTTGCCAATATGAAATAAATCAACTAGATAATAATAATCTTTTATTGCATTACAAAAGTACACGATACATATAATTTCATACAACTGTCTTCTCCTTTAAAATTACCTATGCTAAGAACGTATCTGTTCACTATCATAATTTGAATCCTTAACATCTTAAGCAGTGGTATCTTTTTCTTTTCCAAGAACGTCTTTCTTATTTTCACCAGAAATATCCATAAGCCTTCTATTAAATCTTCTCGTCATATACGGATCGTCATCATAATCCATCTTGTATTTGTTAAACGTGCTCATGAACGTATTCACAGCTGTATCAAACGCTCGCCTGTAGCTCGTTACTGGCATTCTCTCTTTCAGCAGTACCACTGGTTCGAATGGTATTATCAAGCCAGCTGCCGACGCTATCAGGGGTATAAACGGTGCTGGTAAATAATAGGTGATAAGTTCCATCGCGCCATTCACGATACATATACCAATTCGTCTTAGTACTGAACACACTTTAGGTGCAGTAAAGAACTTTAATATCGTCGCTTTAATAACATCTATAATTCTCTGAAAGAAGCTGATTTGAACGTCAGTTTTGGGATGTGGTAATATAGCCGTGGCATCTCTTAAAATAATACCATCCGTAGTTTTATTGTCAATGTCGGGGATTTCCACAATGGATGATTTTAAGGGTTCGTATTGGTCGTTTATTTCCGGTTGTTGAGACTTGCAAAAAAGAATCTTATTTAAATTGTTGCCAAAAAGGTAGGCAGAGGTGTGGATGTCGCCGAAGCTGTATTTGCGTGCCAATGTGCAACAAGTCCTCTCCACCAAAGAACTTCTTTGATATAACCAAATTTATTTAATGTATGATATTATTATTTTATAAATATTATTTGGAGCCGTGGTGGCCGAGTGGTTCGAGCAGTTGCCTGCGACGCAAAGGTCGCAAGTTCGATTCCCGACTGTACCAATGAGTTTTTCTAAACTTAAGTACAGTGATTAGTCACACCACGAGCTTTACGGTGAAGGAAAACAAAACAAAAAAAAATTCAAAGGCGTATGTATAGTCGTGCTTGAGTAACGGCGATGGACTCGCCATCTGTCACGTTGGCACCTAATATACCTCTGACGGAAAGTGGGTGTGTGGGTATTACCTATACACCTCTGCCTACCCCTTCGGGGACCCTTGTGGGAAGGCGTGAGGATATAATAATAATATTATTAATACATTTGAATGAAGGAATGAAGCGAGAGTGTTCTATAAATCTCGAAGAGTCTCTGTCTATCCCTAGGCTCGACGTGATGATGCTATTTAATATTATAAATTAGAAAGTTTGTAAGTATGGATGTTTGTAACCCAACCACGCCAGAACGGCTGAACGGAATTGAATGAAATTTTGCACAGAGATAGATTATATTAGCTGATCTTAATCTAGATATTAAATTATACTAATGAAATTGTGCTAGTAAAGTATATCTGGCGTGGATTGAGACGACAAAAACCACATAATAGGTACCTACTTTTACTACACTTCTCAAATCATCAAAAAAGTCGAAACACCTTGCAAGCTGATGTTTATTATAAGAAAACGTAGGATTATTATATATTATATATATTTAGGAATATATGTCAAATGTCATTTAATACTAACTATTATCCTTACTAATATTATAAATGTGAATGTAAGTTTGTTTGTTACGCTTTCACGTAAAAACTACTTAACCGATCATAATGAAACTTTGTACACATATTCTCGGAGGTATTAAAAGTAACATAGGACTTTTTGTTGAAAAAAAATATGTTTTTTTTTTTTACGAAAGGTAAAAAAGCTGTCTACGCCAACGAAGTCGCAGGCACAGCTAGTGAGGTATAATATTAGTCAAAATATTACTAGTAACATTTTTGTGATAATCCTTATAAAACATAAACTTGCAAGGTGTTTAGATATTTCTGACGAGAAGTATATTACAGTTTAGCTCAAATAGTACTTACAGCAACTGTAAGTATATATAAAAATATCACAGGAAAAACGTAAAATATTTTCATTTTGATTATTGATTTCACATATCGCTGTAGCACTCCATACATATGTATATATATGTATGTATATTTACATATGTATTGAAAGGTTAATAAAAATATGGGAAGCAATAAAAATGTTTTATTGGCTTTTTACAAACGGTAAGTCGGTGATGGCAAGCTAAGTCAATTTGTGATACCATTTTAAATATTTATTTGTTTCAGAAATTCAGAAGACAGAAAACTAGTTACGATACATCTTAAAGATAAATAATCTATCCTCACGCCTTCCCACAAGGGTCCCCGAAGGGGTAGGCAGAGGTGTATAGGTAATACCCACACACCCACTTCCCGCCAGAGGTATATTAGGTGCCAACGTGACAGATGGCGAGTCCATCGCCGTTACTCAAGCACAACTACACATACGCCTTTGAATTTCTTCTCAGACGTATGCAGGTTTCCTCTCGATGTTTTCCTTCACCGTAAAGCTCGTGGTGTCACAATCACTGTACTTAAGTTCAGAAAAACTCATTAGTACAGTCGGGATTCGAACTTGCGACCTTTGCGTCGCAGGCAACTGCTCGAACCACTCGGCCACCACGGCTTCATCTTAAAGATTTTGTTCCAATATAAATAAAATATGTCTGTATCTTCACGTAACAGTACATAAATATTTTATTAGTTTTTGCCATTTAAAGATCGCATTCTAACGAGTCGCATTGAGGAAATCAACATATTCAGTTACTATTGTAATTCAGGTTAATTTAATAAAACTACATTTTAGAAAATGATTATAGAAAATCTTGGGTGTGTTTCCAAAAATGTATAAAAAATCGATGTGACAAGCGAAACGTTACCCACGCATTGGAAAAACCGTGGACAGTAAAATTGCAATAAATTGTCACACCAATCAATCAATCATCGGTTGACGACGTTTAATTAAAAAGCCAATAAGTGAATTTGAATCACTCAACGTTGTGTCTTGAATAAACATGCGCATATTTTTCATTTGCATTTTTTTGTTTTTCGTCGTCGATCAAGCAAAGCCACAAGTGAGTTAGAATTTTAAATTATACATAACCTTGGCAGGGAGATTAGACCGCCAGTCCCCAGACTTATAGACCTCTAGCTTAATCCACATACATTTCGAGTGTTCTAGACATTACCATCAAGTGTTTTAATATGGATTGTTAAGGATATCTTATTTTTCATATCACTAACGTGACAAATAAGCATGCGGTCAGCCTGATGGTAAGCGACTACCGCCTATGGACGCTTGCAGCACCAGGGATATCGCTCACGCCGATCCAGACATTGGGATCTTTCCACACCCTTCTTCACACAAAGGATAATTATGTTTTAATCCAGGGAAAACAGATTGATACGCTTGTAAATAACATACATACATACATACATATCATCACGCCAAGTCCCTAACGGGGTAGGCAGAGAGTATAGATCGCCAGTTCTCTCTAGACTTACATACCTCTTTCGCTTCGTCCACATTCATCAGTCTCTTCATACATGCTCGACGGTTTCGAGTACTCTTGACGTTCCCGTCCTTGAGCGTCCGATCGATTTGATCTTTGATATTCAGGAATAATATAATTTCATCATATATCCTCACGCCTTCCCACAAGGGTCCCGAAGGGGTAGGCAGAGGTGTATAGGTAATACCCACACACCCACTTTCCGCCAGAGATATATTTTAGGTGCCAACGGGATAGATGGCGAGTCCATCGCCGTTACTCAAGCACGACTATACATACGCCTTTGAATTTCATCTCAGACGTATGCAGGTTTCCTCTCGATGTTTTCCTTCACCGTAAAGCTCATGGTGTGACTAATCACTGTACTAAAGTTCAGAAAAACTCATTGGTACAGTCGGGATTCGAATTTGCGCCCTTTCGTCGCTGCTCGAACCACTCGGCAGCCACGGCTCGTATGGCTCTCATATGGCTCATACGGCAATATAATTTAATAGTGAATAATGAATTCACTATTAAACGATGAGAAGTTTTTCTGATGAGAAGCATTATAAGGGGGGTCGTACACTTGTTCATGAATTTTCTTTATGTTTACACCAGGTGCCGTACGACTACATACCGATAGGACGTCAGGCCCGCCGTGACATGCCAAGCCCTCATCCCCTCGACGTTGTCATGAACTATGAAAAGCTATTTCCATCGAGGCGCAAATTTATAGACTAGGATTTCACTTATAACATTGTTAGTATCATATATCTACACACGTACTCACCAGTGCCAACGTGATGGCGAGTCCATCGCCGTTACTCAAGCACGACTATACGCCTTTGAATTTCTTCTTAAACGAATGCAGGTTTCCTCTCGATGTTTTCCTTCACCGTAAAGCTCGTGGTGTGATTAATCAGAAAATCTCATGCCTACCCCATCAGGGACCCTTGTGGGAAGGCGAGGGAAGGTTAGGAAATGTCAGAAAACAAATGACAACAAGTCAATTAAAACACGCTACTACACTTTAATAAATAAACATACATTACAATTGGAAACTATTAATTAATAAGTATTACATAAAGATATCAGAGTTATTTGGTAGCCAATCATGTCGGCATTAAGTGGAATACACACGTTTGCAACAAAAAATATGACCGTAAAATCCATGTTAAATAAACACATATGTAATTTCAAATTTGTAACTAATTGGGTTGGTAATAGAACACATCTTTCACAGAATGTTTGTCTTCCCTACGTTTTAAACATGCCTATGTTTTTCCGTTACAGCAATTCCAAATTTGAATTTGAAAATTTCAAAAACAAAAGAATTGTTTATATATATTGACAGAATGTTTGTCTACCTTACGTTTAAAACATGCCTATGTTTTTCCGTTACAGCAATTCCATATAGAATTTAAATTTGAACATTTCAAAAACAAAAAAATTGCTTATATATAATGTCAGAATGTTTAAAACATGCCTATGTTTTTCCGTAACAGCCATTCTAAATTTGAATTCGAAAACAAACCGATCCCATTCTTTATAATGTTGCTAGATCGAAAGATCAGTATCAAAATTAATAAAAAGTTTTCTTATGGATTTTATGGTCTTTATGGGTTGTCATATCTTGGTGTTGCTTTATGGATTAATTTTCTGCAGCACTGCGGAGGCTCGCCACTAACTCTGCCACGTTGACGTCGAAAGGCAACGGTGACGCCAATTCCGCATATCTACCTATGTAGTCGGCTTCTCCGTCATCACTCTGTATGGAGAAGAAAGTGTAATAAATTGACACAATTTGAAAAGTAATAATATATCCTCACGCCTTCCCACGTCCCGTCAAGGGTCCCCGAAGGGGTAGGCAGAGGTGTATAGGTAATACCCACACACCCACTTTCCGCCAGGGATATATTAGGTGCCAACGTGACAGATGGCGAGTCCATCGATGTTATTCAAGGCTTTACATTTATAATTATAATAAGCCTAGCGTTATAAGCCTTTGGATTTTCTCTCAAATACAATATATGTTAAGAAATGTCGAACAGGCTACGTGGTAAGGACCGAAGGAGTTCGAACATGTCATCGTGATACAGACTACTCAAATCATCCGTCTTAGAAGTCTATCTTTACTAATATTATAAATGTGAATGTAAGTTTGTTTGTTACGCTTTCACGTAAAAACTACTTAACCAATCGTCATAAAACTTGGTACACATATTCTCGGAGGTATTAGAAGCAACATAGGATACTTTTTGTTGAAAAGAAAGATTTTTTTACGAAAGGTAAAAAAAGCTGTCTACGCCGACGAAGTCGCGGGCACAGCTAGTACTTCATATTATAAAGAGGAAAGATTTGTATGTATGTATGTTTGTAACGAATTGGTTCAAAAAGTACTGGACGGATTTGAAAAATTATTTCACTATTGGAAAGCTACATTCCCCCTGAGTGACATAGGCTTTATTCTCAATTTAAAAAAAAAAATCCACCCGGACGGACCGCTAGTCATTCATAAAGAACTAAGGCTAATAGATTAATTTAGACTTACCACGGCAGAGTAGAGGAGAGCTACGAATAATAGCAGAAAAGTTAGCCACTTCATTGTTCCAATCAGATCCAGACAAGCCTCTAAGCAACTGTTGCTCTCACGTTCACAATTTATACATCTATTGATAGCCGTATCATACAATTTCATTTAATAAATACGTCCGTGGAATATTCATTAGCTTTGCTTCTAGATTAAATAATGACTTTAATCTAAGCCATGGTGGCTGAGTGGTTCGAGGAGTTGCAATAAGAATGCAAGTTCAAATTCCGACTGTAATAATGAGTTTTTGTTAATGTAAAGTGATAAGTCACACCCGCTTTGCGGTGTTGGATAAATTGAGAGGAAATCTGCATGTGTTTCAAAAACGTTTAAATAGAGGTAGGGCATAACGGGTTTCCCGTTCGAATTTGGGGCTGCCCGACTGGGGCAGGACCTCTACCTTATAGAAGTCCGTAGCCAAATAATACATTTTTTTGTGTTGTGTTCCTACGCGGTGAATAAGGTTTCCAGAAATGAGCTCCTTGGGGAGGGGGGAGGATTCTTACATTGTGTTGGAAGCAGAGGGATTAAACCCATTATGCTGCCAACACTGTAACTCTCCGAACACAGAGTGGCAACGCGCAAGTGATACTTCGGTATCGTGAGCGTAAATAGGCTACGGTAACCGTTTCTTGCCACTCTTGTTGTATAAAAAGAAAAAAAAAGAAAAGTATAGTCGAGCTAGAGAAAGGCTGATGGACTCGTCATCACTCGTTGGATAAGTGACTGTATAGCTCATTAGGCTACTACAAACCTCATGTTATACACGTACCTGAGGCTTAACCTTAAGCTACGTTAGTCTAGAGAGAACGGCCCTCTATTCTTGTCCCCGTTAGGGACTCGAGGTGACGATATGTATGTACCTAATCTTTGCGAGCTTTTAGGAAAGGCAGGATAATATGATCATGTCTTCCCATAAGGGTCCCCGAAGGGGTAGGTTAAAGTGTATAGTTAGTACCCACTTTCCGCCTGTGATATATTTTAGGTTAGTTTAGAATCCATCGCTGTACTCAAGCACGACTATACATACGCCTTTGAATTGCTTCTCAGTCGTAAGCAGGTTTTCTCTCGACGTTTGCCTTCACCGTAAAACTCGTGGTGTGACTAATCACTGTTCTTAAGTTCAGAAAAAACTCATTGGGACGTTCAGGATTCGAACATGCGATCTTTGTGTCGCAGGTAAACTCGAATACAACCACGGCTCTTAGGAAAAAAGTGAAATAATGATTAATAATAACATTTATTAACATATCACGTTCCATACGCATACTCTACGATATAGAGCACGATTTCTACAAAGGCGGAGATGGCTAGCACAGCGCATGCTACGATGCGAGTGTAGCCTTTGATGTGATGTATCAGGGTGAGAGGCTGTAGCTCATCAACATTGCGTCGCGCCCGGGGCAAAGGCAACACCGCTTGCCATGGCTCATCCTGAGGAGACAATAGGAGATGAGAGGAGAAGCAGATAGAACACTATACTGTAACTCAAAGCAACCGGGCTATTGTCGGGCCTACGCTGTTCCCCCATACTTAAGTACTAATCCTGTAACATAATAATATTTTTATTGTATTCCAAATGATTTGAAAAGAGTATCCATGGAGTTTCTTGCCGGTTCTTCTCCCATGGAAACGACCAACGCGAACCGTGCACCTTTATCGACGTTTTATAAGTGCCCACCTAGGCCTATGTGAAATAAAAATATTTTGATTTTGAATCCCATTTAGATATCCGAGGCAACAGAGGTGTTTCGACGAGACACCTTTCTTTTGCTGGAGATCTTTTTAAGGTGTCAAGTGAATGATGGTTAATCCGTCGTTTTCTTAACACGCCTAGTAATACCCACGTCATTGAATTTCTTCTTGAACGAGTGCACTCCCTACGACACTTTCCTTCGTCGTAAAGCTCTTAGTGTGGCTGATCACTGTACTTAAGTTAGAAAAAACTCATAGGCACAGTCGGGATTCGAACTTCAATCTTTGTGTTGCAGGCTACTCGAACCACTCGGCCATCACGGGTCTATATACTTATTAAGATAAAAATACACACTGTAATAAACATTACAAGCTGATTCCTATAGATTTATTTATAACTTTTTTCTGTTCTCATCGGGGTTCGAACCCGTAGCTTTTAAAAGGTGTTTATAGGTAGATAGATAGTTAACTAATTACCTTATTTGGAAAGAATTCAGGATTCAACTCTTGAGGCATCAGAGCTGTTTGTAGATCTGCTTCATTCTGTATCCTCTGGGTACAAGTAATATTATTAATATATATCCTCACGCCTTCTTACAAGGGTGCCCGAAGGGGTAGGCAGAGGTGTATAGGTAGTACCCACGCACCCACAGATGGGAGTCTATCGCCGTTACTCGTTTTTTATGTGATCGCGGATGTAACGCTAGGATTTTGTGAGATGAGAGTATGAATGTGGTTCTTAATATTTTTTCGCTAATTATATATAGCAAAAATAAATAAGTAAATAAATGGTACAAATATTTAAAGCAAGTCTCATATTAATACCGATCAATATAGATTAAACCGTCAGGTGTTCGGTCTCGAGACACGTCATAAGTGGCGTGCGAACGGCACATATGAATCTGCGTCATCCATACTCATATGAAAAAAAACTGGGTTTAATATACCACCAGTGTCGCTAACATGTATGGTAAGCGGGGTAAGGTCACCACCTATGCAGCTTTTTTGTTCGTTTTTATGTTGTTTCTTCAGGACATTTTAACCCTCTAGAAAAACTCTATACAGGCGTAGGCAGAGAGAATAGAGTTCTCTCCAAGCTTGCATACCTCTTTCACTTCGTCTACATCCATTATCATCATACATGCTCGTAGTTATCTAATCTGTCACGTTGGTACCTAACTTATATCTCTGGCAGAAAGTGTGTGTAACCTACCCTTTCGGGAATCCTTGTGGGAAGACACCTACTTCCGCCAGAGATATTGTATTGTGCCAACTTGACAGATGGCAGGTCCATTGCCGTTACTCAAGCACGAGTATACTGCCTTTGAATATCAATATCTTTTTCTATATGTTACCTTCACCGTAAATCTCGTGGTGTGAATAATCAATGTGATTATCCTCACCCCTTCACACAAGGATCCCCGAAGGCGTAGGCAGAGGTGTATAGGTAATACCCACACACCCACTTTCCGCCAGAGATATATTTTAGGTGCCAGCGTGACAGATGGCGAGTCCGTCGCCGTTACTCAAGCACGATTATAGATACGCCTTTGAATTACTTCTCAGACGTATGCAGGTTTCCTCTCGATGTTTTCCTTCACCGTAAAGCTCGTGGTGTGACTAATCACTGTACTTAAGTTCAAAAAGACTCATTGGTACAGTCATCACGGCATTTAGTAAATCTCTCTGCTTAATATCCGATTCGTGTGTTTGGCTTTGTATCGAACACAGATGGTAGACCTCAATCGATATCTCGTGTCACCCTCTACTATCACCAATTTATTCCAATCGATTCCCTAATGATGCGGTATTTGTTACCAATTTGTATTCGAATGTAGACATCGAAAGTTTGGCTTTGAAAATCAAAGCCGTGGCGGACGAGTGGTTCGAGTTGCCTGCGACACAAATATCGCAGGTTCGAATTCGACTTTACCAATGAGTTTTTCTGAACTTAAGTTCAGTGATTAGTCACACCACGAGCTTTAC
Organism: Drepana arcuata; assembly: GCA_016069955.1. Classification (NCBI taxonomy): domain Eukaryota; kingdom Metazoa; phylum Arthropoda; class Insecta; order Lepidoptera; family Drepanidae; genus Drepana; species Drepana arcuata. The sequence goes on from JACCPG010000584.1 coordinate 215,049, forward strand.
GGTGAAGGAAAACATCGAGAGGAAACCTGCATACGTTTGAGAAGTAATTCAAAGGCGTATGTATAGTCGTGCTGAGTAACGGCGACGTGCTCGCCATCTGTCACGTTGGAACCTGAACTATATCTCTGGCGGTGTGCGGGTGTGCGGGTACTACCTATCTCTACTACCTCTGCCTACCCCTTCGGGGTCACTTGTGGAAAGGCGTGTGGATTAAAATCATTAAATTTGCTAAATGGCCGGTCCGTGTACTACTCACCTAGTAGAGGAAATTAACGGAGATTTAATGAATTAAAACTATATCATAACCGTATAACAATAGGTGCCAACGTGACAGATGGCGAGTTCGTCTCCGATCACATCACATCAGGACTTATGGCAATTTTACTTATTATCATATTGTTTTAAATTAAACTTTTTATTGAGGTCTCGCGCCGTCTAGAGAATCAGCTTTAGCAATGCTGATTCTCTGAGCAAGATATCTAGCGTGGCAATGCTGCTAGTCTTCTTGGCACGTTGCCTCGGGATACCGATTTGGGACAAATATTTTATCTGTAAGTAGTTGGTTTCAACTATTCTTTGTAAATATTGTTAATTGTTGTTATTGTACATAAATGAAAAAAAAATACTTTTCGAAATAAACTAGGGGTAGGCTTTTAATATCGGGTCTTCTAAGGCTTTATACTATTATTCAACTCACATTGCGGTGACATTGGATGGTCACGAAAAGTGTAAATAACGATGCAACATGCAGCATTACTCTGTCCGGTGAAAAAAGATGCGGTTACGTTCGATAAGGACGTAAGCAAATAAACGCTTATCAACGTAATATATTATTACTGATAAGAAGTTTGTTTTATTGTTTTCCAGATAAGTGGTGCAGAAGGAAAAATGTTGTAAATCAAACATGAAATATTTGATTCCGCTTTTGATGACGTGCGGTGTTTTTTCTCAACACAATGAACTTGTGAGTATAAGCAAATATACCAAAGAAGGACCTGGACTACAGTATACATATTTTAATAGAGGTAGGGCATAAAGGGTTTCCCGTTCGAATTTGGAGCTGCCCGACTGGGGCAGGACCTCCACCTTATAGAAGTCTTTAATTTAATATGTAAATGTAATTAATTTATTTTGTTGTGTTCCTACGCGGTGAATAAGGTTTCCAGTAATGAGCTCCTTGGGGTGGGGGAGGATTGTTGTATTGTGTTGGCAGCAGAGGGATTAGTCCCATTATGCTGCCAACACAGCGTAAGTAGGTGTAAGCGTAAATAGGCTGCGGTAACCGTTTTCACCGCATATACATGTAAACAGTTTTGCAGCATTCACCCCGCCGGGCCAGGAGGAGCGCTGCGGGGGAGCTCCACATAGTGACCAACAATGAGCAACCGATACATGCTGAAGTTCAGCCTGAGCACACTGGCTCCACTGAAAAGGTAGATCGTTTCAGTATATTATGTAGGGTATATCATCTATAAGTCTACATAAATGACTTGATACGCCGGGCGATGGTCAGCGCCGGCGTGCCTGCTGTGCTGGAACCAGTCGGTCTCGCTCGCGGCGATGGCCGGAGGCCGGGCGGTGTGTCTCTGATGCCATGGAGGATGGGTCGGCCCTTAGTGTGGGACGCTACGTGTGTCGATACACTGGCTCCTTCCCATCTTCCTGACACATCGGTGGCGGCCGGCGCCGCTGCTGCTCAGCAGGAGTGCCTCAAGCGCCGCAAGTATGCCTGTCTCGGGTCAGGTGACATATTTGCTGCATTTGCGGTTGAAACTCTGGGGCCTTAGGGTCCTGAGGCTCACCATCTTTTTAAAGAGGTCTCGCGCCGTCTAGTCGAGACCTCTCGTGACAGGTGAGCTGGAACATATCTCGCTCCGAGAATCAGCATTGCTATCCAGCGTGGCAATGCTGCTAGTCTTCTTGGCACGTTGCCTCGGGATACCGATTTGGGACAAATATTTTATCTGTAAGTAGTTAGTTTCAGCTGTTCTTTGTAAATATTATTAATTGTTGTTATTGTAAATAAAGAGGTACTCTATAAGTCTAGATACAAGCCGCGGTGGCTGAGTCGTTCGAGTAGCCGCCTGCATCACGAAAATTGCAAGGTCTTATCGCGACTGTACTAATGTTGAAAAGTAATACAAACGAGATCAATATTTTATGCAAATTAAGGGACACAGGGAACACTTATTGAACGTCACATACTAGATATAAACCTAGAGCTAAAGGTATTTTTTTTACGAAAGGTTCGATTCTTTTTTGAACATTTGTTGTATTTTACGTAGGGATAGAAAGAGATTTAACTTTTGAACTTAAATAATTTTGAACTCTCTACAAGAGGAGCAATTCATTGCATGGATTATGCATTAATTGCATGCATGGCTATCATTCAAGTCATCTGATGTTGTATAATACAAAAAGTGTCAATGACGTATTCCCACAAATAATTCTAAATAAAAACCGACTTTCCGAGCAGTCTGATGTGTGCTAATAGTTTATGAAAGGAAAAATTTAATAAGTAGACTCGCGTCCTCGCAGTCAAACCTAGGTTTTGTGAGACGTTTTATAAATAATTAACATCAGAGGGCACAAAATCTTGCCTTGGGGGCACGCTGCGTCCAACAAATGCGGTTAAATATTCACAACCCTGTCCGGCCCGAGCAAAGCCTTCGAGGATAGAACCAGGGGTTGGTTTTAAGGTAATGAAATTGTCATACTTGATAAGCTCCAGGTTTTCTTTCCTAAAGCCTTATCGTCGTTATCAATAATATAGAAAATAGAGTGGAACTAAATTCATAGATAAAATTATTACAGTTTTTATGACGTTTGTTCTAACGACGTAATTGTCTCAATTAAAAAAAAAAAGTATAAAGCCACCTAAAGATAACCTATTCACAAGGACCTACTGTCATACAGATAAGCAGAACATACAAAATTTTGAAGCATGTAATTTGTGGAATTAAATAAATAAACAATATCAAAAAGACGTATTGAAAATATGTATCTTTATATCGTGTTAGGATACGTATCCTGTAATAGTGATTACTTAGTATAAATAAGATAATTAATTAAAGAATCTACAGGACATTGATATATGTATATTATTTACTCTTTGAATAAGTTTTGTGGTGAGGGAATTTTGGTAAAAATACAAAAAACCGTAATATATTTTTTTATTTGTTTCATCTTCCCTAAAAGTTTGTTTTGGAAATGATGGTAGCGGTAACTTTATATTTTTAAATGCCGTTCAATAGGAAATTACTGAGACCCTTGCTTTGCACCTTCTAGATGGTCCCTGAAGGCGTAAGAAGAGGTGGCTATGAAAACAACTTTTGTTCACCGGATGTATGTTAACATGACAACTGGAGTGTCCATCGCAGTTTCTCAATAAAATATTTTGTATTATAATATATAATATCCTCATGCCTTTCCAAAAGGGGCCCCGAAGGCGTAGGCAGAGGTGTATTGATAATACCCACACACCCACTTTCCGCCCGAGATATATTTGAGGCGCCAACGTGACAGATGGCGAGTCCATCTGGTATGCAGGTTTCCTCTCGATATTTTCCTTCAACATAAAGCTCGTGGTGTGACTAATCACTATACTCTAGTTCAGAAAAACTCATTAGTACACTCGGGAGTCGAACTTGCGATCTTTGTGTGCGACACAACTACTCCAACCACTCGGCCACCACGGCTTATTCATGATTCATGATCATGATATTATTGTGAGACTTTACTTCTTAACCACTCAACAGATGATGACATTAGTGCATAGCATTATATATTTTGTTCCTTTAAGCATTCTTGAACCCTCATTGCATTTTAGGGACTACACATTTTGTTCTAGGTACTTCCGCCAACTGACTCAACATACCAAGTGAAGTCTCTACGTAAATCCAGAGGCCCAGTGGATGAGGACACGAAAATGACGACTGACACTTCACTGAACAGCAAGTTGGAAATTGTTCGCAGCATAAACAGGATGATGACTCTAGCGGTACTGTTCCTATCTGGAATTGCCGAATTCTATCCTTTGTTTAAATATTTATACGAAACAATATGTGCATTGTTTAACTAATAAACTGTAAACTACTTTCAAATGGTAATTACTATTTGTATTGTGTTTTGACGAAGCTATGATGACATGCTATTACATAAATCTAATTTTAATAATAGTGACTGAATTACTTTCAGTTTCATAAAGTTAAACTAATTAACAAAACTCTAGGTCCATGGTGACCAGATGCTCTTCATCTTTGTAAGGATGTCTCGAGGAAGCTCTGTGAGGCCTCCCGTGACAAGACGGCTGTTGAACATATTTCACTTAGCGAATCAGTATTGATGCCGCCAGCCTTCTTCTACAAATTCGGGAAATGTAGTATCTCATCCTCACGCCTTCCCACAAGGGTCCCCGAAGGGGTAGGCAGAGGTGTATAGGTAATACCTATACACCCACTTTCCGCCGGAGGTATATTAGGTGCCAACGTGACAGATGGCGAGTCTATACTAATAATATAAAGAGGAAAGATTTTATTGTTTGTTTGTATTGAATAGATCGATTTCAAATGTTCTTTCACCATTGGAAAGCTACATTCACCCTGAGGGACATAGGCAATATTTATTGCTAGAAAAGATTATGAAATTATACGCGGTAGACACCGCGGCTCGCAGCTAGCTTATAATAAACTAAATATATTAAAATTAAATAAAACATTAAATTAAAGTATAAAAAATTCATCAAGAGAGAATTTCATTCCTTTTAAGGATTTTTATTATATTCAACAACTTCTGAGATCATCAACAATGGCTTTATAATGTATGAAAACGTATCACGAGCCACGATACAAGCAATTGTAACTAATCAGTTTGATCCGCGAAGAAATGAATGAAAACATTAGATTACTAATGTGTAATCAGTTCGCTTTACTCTTGTGGCATAAGACTGTGCAGCGAATTCACAACTATATCGAAATAATATGGATTTCTTCAATGTATTTGCTTTCTGTCTGTCTACTATTCTTATATACCAGGGAGTTGAAACTGAGCATGTAAGTAATACTGAAATTACATTTAAAATCTTAAACACATACGTATAGAGAACTAATTACATAATTGTAAACCTCGCAAAACACGCATCTAAGCCATATTTTTAATACGTATCTAATTGTTGCAAGATTGTAAATTTTAAATACAAGGTAATAATTAAAATAAACTAACTATAAATAGAATAAATTACCCAAATCTGTGTCACGCGGAAGGGTGCCAAGATGACTAGCATGTAAGTTAACTAATAATATAAACTATATCCCGACTCAAGTTACACATACATACACGTACACTCACATACACACACACACACACGCACACATACTATGCAAGCATTCGTAACTTTGTCAAATGGAGTTAGTTTTTTTTTGTTTCTTAATATGTGTAAAATAATAATAAGTTTAAGAATTTGTAATCTGTTTACATAAAAATCTGTTTGTCGGGGAGTGCAAGTGTCTATATTACAGGCTCTCCGCCTAGTTTAGTCATCTGCGGAAATGCACATAAAATTGTACCATTAATAACCGCTTTATCCTACATGTCATGTGTTAATTTGTGTATGTACATTCTACTATGGCAAATAAATTATTATTAATTATAAATTATATAATCATAATCAATATTAATACGTAGGCCTCGGATGGCAAGAAGGCTGGTTCTTAACTTGCGCAGCCAGTATTGCCATACAGCATGGCAATGCTGCCAACCTTCTTGGCTTCGTTCTTCTCCTTATTTTCTTCTCAGGTTCTTTTTGATTTGCAAATATAAGACATTCAAGGTGCATATACAGGAATGCATTAAGTGCAAGGAAAGTGTGCGGGATAGGAGACTGGGCGCCCGTCATCACGTGGTCCACGGGAACGGCGAACAGCTTGTGCTTCCTGCTGCGCAAGTAATTGGCACATAGCTTACAGCTTGCCATACAGCTCGTCATATAATCTTGACCCTCGATACCTTCGTTCAAACGAGCTGTTAAAACTAAAGCATAACTTGAACAGATTTGTAATTTATTTGCCAAAAATTTTGTTGCCAACGTGACATATGATGAGTCTACCGCCGTATGTAGGTTTCTTCTCGATGCTTTCCTTCACCTTAAAGCTCGTAATGTGATCTATCACCGGACTTAAGTACAGAAGAACCCATTGGTACGAACGGATTCGAACTTGCAATCTTTGCGTTCCAGGTGGCTACTCGAACCACTAGGCTACCTCCTTCTGGATGTCCTGACATATAGTAATGCGGTGGAATGCTTGCAGTATTCAAAATTTTTTGAAGAGGTGAACAAATACAGTTAGGGTGTTTTTGCTTGCAGAATGGAAGAAGAGGAGTCGAATATTTGGTGGATAACATGCCCAAGCAACGAGATCGTGGTGCCGTACAAAATTTTAGAAAACTGAATCCAATAGCTGTTGCTACAAAGGCTAAATTACCTGATTTGAAATTAAATATTGAATCCTACTCTGTTTCCTTTATCTATAAAACAGAAGAATGATTCGCTGAAAGTTTCAGAAAATTCCAAATGGAAACCGGAACCTGTAAAGCCTAGAGTATTGGCCGATGATCCGAAATGGATTAAACAAAATGTAATATCACTCTCTGCTACTAATGAAAACGGAAATGTTAATTTCATGATTCCAAAAGAACCCCAAATTAATAGACAAAGAAAAACTATTGAAATTTTTGAACGCCCTATTGACATTCCAGCACAGAATAAAACAGACGATGTGAAAATTACTAGAAATATTCCTAAAGTTGTACCAGATGCAGTGAAACGTGAACATGTAAAGGTAAATGTTAATAACAAATCAGAAAACAAAACGGCTAATGAGAATGAAAAAGACATAGTAAACATAGAACAGCCTAAGCTCAACGTATCTAGAAATTATGATTATAAGAACACTAGTGATACTACGGAGAATATTATAAAAATTAAAAATATTAAGAAATCTATTGACAATAACAAAGAAAATAAAACGATGGTAAAAGAACATCTTATGATACCTGATGTGATTGCCACGAAAGATAATCAGGCAATTAATACAAATAGAAAAATACTCAATATCACTGAACATTCGCTAGCTAGATCAGAAATAATTGACAAGCTTGAAGAACACGAAGTACAGCCTAAGAAACTGGCCACCAACGGTGAGGGTCTGTCATATTTCTAACTTTTCCTATTGGCTTCACTCGCGACAAGGTAGGTTTAGTTTAGTTTAGTAGTAGATTATTAAAGTCTGAATCTATGTAGTTGAAAAGTGATCTTTCTTTTCCTCTTTATCTAAACAATTTCGATCAGTTTTGTCACTTTTTCTTCGCTTATCATACCTCTTTCCATTTTAGGATTGCTAAAACTTATTTATTCAATAGAATTAAGCCTCTGTAAAAAGACTGTTTTCTGTTGGATCACACGATGTGTATACGCAATATTTAAAGTAAATTAAACACACAGTAATTTCAATTAACAATGACTTATTTCCTTCTCTGTTTTTAGATGATAAAAAATATTTAACGATACGCAATCGTAACTACAATGAAATTATCGGCAAGTTTAGAGATGTGGACAGAACATGGGCTTCAATAACTCCAGAAGAAAATCCAGTCAATGCTTTTATTGTGTGCCCTAGTCGAGCATGGAGCACAGATCGTGATAATTTCAACCAGATTTTCGGAATGTCTGAAGCAGATCCAAACATAGACGACATCTTAAAACCACAATCTGAATCAGCCTACAATGAACCTTATTCATTTGGTAATGATGGTAAAGAACTTTGGAGTTACCCAAGAGAAAATAATAACTATTTTGTGTGGAAGTCATGGACGGATACAGATATTACGATAGATTCCAATTCCAAGCCATATCAAAATACTCAACGTGATTCGGACGCATGAGCCTTTTCAAGATAAAGAGTATCGTGATTTAGGCGATGTGTAAAGTGAACTGTCTAATCAGATGAACCGGCCTTGACTGCCTTTCACGAACATTAAATTAAGACTGCTTTAATTTATATTTTTTATAAATTACTTATACATACATACATACATACATATCATCACGCCAAGTCCCTAACGGGGTAGGCAGAGAGTATAGAGCGCCAGTTCTCTCTAGACTTACATACCTCTTTCGCTTCGTCCACATTCATCAGTCTCTTCATACATGCTCGTCGGTTTCGAGTACTCTTAACGTTCCCGTCCTTCAGAGTCCGATCTATTTGATCCAGGTAGTTGGAACGTGGCCTTCCTTTGCCTCTTCTTGCACACACTTTTGCTTTGTATATCTGTTTCGTCAATCTTTCTTCACTCATCCTTTCTATGTGTTTCTATGTGTTAAATTACTTATATGTAACATATTTTCATGCCTTCCATCACAATAGTCTACCGCACACCCACTATTCGTCGGAAATATACTTTAGGTGCCAACGTAACAGATGGCGAGTACAGCGTCGTTTCTAGAGTCGCCCAGCGATCTCATTCGCGTTGATTAAATATAGGTCATGCTACGTCGGAATGTTCAGTGTTGCTATCCATAGGTTAATTTTTAAATCGGTTTAGTAGTTTTTAAATTAACCATTAAAAACAATTTTTACAATTTACATATACTTAATAAAATCTTTGCTCTTTATAATATTAATGTAAATAATTATACAGGCATGTCAATGAAGGTACTTAAAAATATAGATATCACTTCTATGGGAAATACTCTAACAACGATTAACATCGTCAGCTTCTTCCATCCATCTTGAAATACGACAATGCAAGAGTGAGTCTAGGAGAGCGTAAAATGTTGTCAACTAGGCAGCTTGATACATGCGACTATACTAATCAATATAATAATTAATTATTATATTGATTAATAATAATAATTAATAATAATTATTATTATTCAACCGCACAGGCGATAGGAAACGACCCAATCGGACAGTAGACTTACTTTACCATCTTTCATAGTTAGTGGCGAACCTTTATCTCCCATAGTAATTAATCAATGTTAAACTCTATTGCCTTCACAATATGTTTCATTGCCAATTAGATAGCGTTGGCCGACCCTTATGGGCGATCTGCTGGCGGTAACCTGTCCGCACTGACGTTCAAATCCCAAGATTAACGAGGGCGCTGGGTTTGTTTATTCAGTGTGAAGACACGCCGGGTTTGTTATGACAGTTGGGATTAGCGAACGTTATTTAAAGGGAAAGTTTTTGAATTTGGAACCACGGTAGTTCTAATTTTAAAACCATTGGCGTTTTCTTTTTTTATTACCTTCGATCAGGTACATTGTGAACTACAGTAGTTATTTTTCACTGTTTATTTATAAATAATAAATATAATATATCCTCACGCCTTCCCACAAGGGCCCCCGAAGGGGTAGGCAGAGGTGTATAGGTAATACCCACACACCCACTTTCCGCCAGAGGTATATTAGGTGCCAACGTGACAGATGGCGAGTCCATCGCCGTTACTCAAGCACGACTATACATACGCCTTTGAATTTCTTCTCTGACGTATGCAGGTTTCCTCGATGTTTTCCTTCACCGTAAAGCTCGTGGTGTGACTAATCACTGTACTTAAGTTCAGAAAAACTCATTGGTACAGTCGGGATTCGAACTTGCGACCTTTGAGTCGCAGGCAACAAAAAAAGGTATTTATAAATGAAACCCATTTTATGTTTAATTATAGGCGAATATTAAATATTTATTTATTATAAATCCTAAATTTATCAGCAATTTACAGGAAATCCAGCAAAAACACGAGAAAATTAAACAATTGCATTTTGAATCACACATTACATGTATACGAATGTATAAATTATTGTAATATATGTATATTATATGTGTGAAATTTTTTAACCTATACAACAATATTAAAAAGTTGAAGTCGACCAAATTAGCTGAGTTTATTGAATGGGCTCTAATTCTAGTTATTCTTAATCCTTACATTAATTTCTAAAACAGAATACAATTATAACAAACTTTTAAAATAACAATGGAATGTTAGAATCAGATGCAGATATATATATATATACATGTTTGTAATTAATATATAAACATATATATATTTATATATATAAATTACAAACATTTACAATGCTATCAAGACGCTACCAAAATTACAGTGATGAAAACAAATCTTTCTTTGCAGTCAGGTAATAATATTAGTAAGAAAGTTTTCTTGTGTCGATTTCAATCTTTTTTAAGCTTATTTAAACCTTCGGTATTCAGTAATACAGTACAATATTAAATGTTCATCGTCATGCCTGCTTAATACATAAAGTACTGTGCCCCACATTTTATAGAAAAACGGGAGGTGTCTCTGTTATAATTAATAATTATAAATAGCTCAATTAATTCCCAATGTTACTAATATTCTTAAGACGGAACGATATTCGCCACATGTAACGCAGTGTTTTACAAGTACCATAATGCAATATCATATATACCTAGTATAGGTTCTGAAGAGGAGACGTTGCGTATGACTAATACATTCCTACCCTTAATATAGACGGGAAACGCGTCAATCCACACCAAGTACGACTGTCAAATTGCAGAAATCAGAGATTATGCAAAAACTATTATAAAATTGTAAATATACCCAATGCTCAGATCATTAAATAGGTAAATTACTTTCATGATTTCAATAAATTATTTCCCATTTAGTCGTTTGTATAGTATTTCTTTTTACTTTACTTTAAAATTGTCAAACGACTATTTTATACAGGAATACATGAAGTAAGTCAGTAATTACGCCTTTGGAATATGTCAAATAGTTTTTCATCATATATAATGGCAACAGATAATACAGATCCATAGATAAATATAAAACTATCCATAATTATCTGAATAAAGAGATTAAAAATATATTTTCATACTCCTGACAAATATGACATAGTTGTTACCACTGATGATGCAGATGCAGACACGGCAATGAATTGACGCAAACCACGAATATCTTTTCTTTACTACAAACGACACATTTATTTGAAAACGTACGCATTGATCAAATCTTACTTACTCTATTCATTAATTTATATAAACTGTACTCAAAATCATGCAAGGTTATTTATATTTTCGCCTACATGTATTGGTAGAAGTGGGAGCAAAAGGTGCAGCAACATTTAAATGTCAAATGAAGAGTGACAGATGACAGCTGTCAAGTCTTGCAACAAATCACAATCTACTAACGACCAGGAATGAAATGTGACGTTTTTTCAAATTTAATTTCGAATTCTATTTTTGATCCTGCACAATATAACTTCAGGTGGCATTCAAATTTGACATAAATAAAGAAGTCTCTTCCAATTTCGTTAGTAAATTTTCTTTAATCTATTCCAAGTCACGTCATCAGACATACGTGTTATTCGAACGTAAATTAGAAAAAAGAGATGCGGATGTCAAATTGCATATTTTGCTGTGCTTTAACAATAGTTTTTTTATTCTTAGTAGTTTTTTGGACTTGGAGGTACAGAACAAAAATTACAATATATTCTGTGAAAATACAGATATTCGTCACACTACGAGCTTTACGATGAAGGCAAACATTGAGAGAAACCCTGCATCCGTTTAAGAAAAAAAATCGCATATATAATCATGTTTGAGTTACCGCGATGGACTCGCCATCTGTCACGTTGGCACCTAAAATATATCTCTGGCGGAAGGTGGATGAGTGGGATACTACCTATACATTTCTGCCTACCCCTTCGGGGACCTTTGTGGGAAGGTGTGAGGATATATTATAGGCTTAGCCTATTTTTATAATTTTTGCGACATTACAATTTAAGGAAAGAAAAGTTCACGTGAAGCGGACTTCATTAATATCAGTGCGTACGAATTCAGTGTGTATCCTGGGTTTTATTGTGCCACATGGTCCTTAGTTGACCTCTTTGCGCACTTTGTGCCCGCGGAAAGAAGCTTGTATCTTCGTGGCGGCCTTGTTCAGGTCAGGATCAGCCAGGTTGATCTTCTCTATGTCTTCCTAGGAAAGAAAAATACTTGGTTAAAAAGCCCTGGTTCTGACGCCCGACAGAAGTGATAACAACTAAACTATTGTTTGTTATAAATAAATCACGTGTCACGTTGTTTGTCCGCGATGGACTCCTAAACTACTAAACCGATTTCAATCAAATTTGCACAATGTGTGCAGTTTGATCCAACTCAAAAGATAGGATAGCTTACATCACAATTGGACCCGACAGGTGACGACGATCGGTTTTCAGGAAATTTTACTTTTTCGCCCGATCAAAGCTGGGCGGGACAGCTAGTTGCTTATTATAAAATATTGAAATTAAGAAAAGCTTAGGCTATATTACTTAAAAATTTACGCAGTTTTTATTATCAACTGACTGTTTATAAGTACCTTGTCTTGCTGCTCCTGCGTCTTCTGTGCCTGAGTCTCGGCCTGTGGCGGAGGCTGGGACTCCTTGCGAGCCTGGTGGCCCCGGAACGAGGCCTGAATCTTTGTGGCTGCGTTGCACAGCTCTGAAGGCAAAACATTCGACAATGTTAATTTATTGCTTCGAAGGTTACGAATTCTAAAGTAACAAATTGCCTGCGACACAAAGATCGCAAGTTCGATTCCCAACTGTACCAAAGAGTCTGAACTTAATTACAGTGATTAGTCACACCACGAGCTTTACGGTGAATAAAACATTAAGGGGAAACCTGCACACGTCTGAGAAGATATTCAAAGTCGTGCTTGAGTAACGGCGATGGACTCGCCATCTGTGAAGTTGGCAAAAATATATCTCTGGCAGAAAGCGGGTATGTGGATACTACCTATACACCTCTGCCTACCCCTTCGGGGATCCTTGTGGGAAGTGTGGGATCCTTAAGTTTGTGTAGATACGTGTTTGCCACACTTAATATAATAATATAATAATATATCCTCACGACTTCCAACAAGGGTCCCCGAAGGGGTAGGCAGAGGTGTATCGGTAATATCCACACACCCACTTTCCGCCAGAGGTATATTAGGTGCCAACGTGACAGATGGCGAGTCCATCGCCGTTACTCAAGCACGACTATACATACGCCTTTGAATTTCTTCTCAGACGTATGCAGGTTTCCTCTCGATGTTTTCCTTCACCGTAAAGCTCGTGGTGTGACTAATCACTGTACTTAAGTTCAGAAAAACTCATTGGTACAGTCGGGATTCGAACTTGCGACCTTTGCGTCGCAGGCAACTGCTCGAACCACTCGGCCACCACGACTACTTGTGATATAAAAAAAAAACAATAAAAAAAGAAGTAACGTTCAATAAGTGTATCATACGGTGAATAAAAAGTATCTGACCGATTTAGATTTTATGAATGAAATTTCCCATACAGTTATTACTTGGATTAACACACCAGAAAAAAAAAAACAAATGAATTAAACTTTACGCGGGTGAATTCGCGTACCACAGCTACAGATAGCGCCATCCACGAAGACGCGCCCCACTATTCTTCCTCATAGCTTATAGCGTAAGTGTACAACCTTCGATTAATGTTTTGAGTATCGTCGGTACACACTGATTACCCTGATGATTTATGAGTGCACACGCACACTACAATTAATAGACTCGGGTCATACTCCCCGCATCCCGCGAGCCCTCGACTACAAATTGGGGTGGGATGGGGTGCGTCTTCGTGGATGGCACTCTATAGTGATCCTATAAGGGTGCCGTTTTTCATTCGGACATAAAAGGTACGTTTCCTTTGGATCGAATAGCACACAGCAGGACCTTTCTAACAGAGGCCTACTGCGTGCTCAGGATTAGTGTAATCTATGCTGACAGCGGACAGATTGGGATCCGGAATGGCTTGGATCTACGGCTACCGACACGATCTCTTATTAAGACTGATTTATCGCTACCCATTTATACAAGAGTTAGTTTATTACTTTTAAAATATGTGCATATAGTTATTTATACCACAAAAAGCCACGATTATTATAAATGTTTGATTATAATTATTATAAATGAGACGGTTTGGCCATGCCGAGAGAATGGATGAAGAACGATTGACGAAAAAAGTGTATAAGGTGAGTGTGGATGAAAGTGTTGGAAGGGGTAGACCTAGGCGGACGTTTCTAGACCAAATTAGGGACGTCTTGAAAAAAGGTCAGGTCAAGAGTACCCTAAACCGAAGAGCATGTATGAATAATGAAAGTGGACGAAGCGAAAGAAGTATGTAAGGATCGTAGCAAGTGGAAAGAAGTAGTCTCTGCCTACCTCTACGGGAAAGAGGCGTGATTATATGTATGTATTATAAATGTGAAAGTTTAGAGAACAAAGAAAGAAAGATACATTTCAATAATGGAGTTATTCGTAATGTAATGTGAAGATATTCCTGCGTGAGGTACCATAGCCGCTTACCATCAGACGGACCGCATGCTTGTTGGCCATGCGTTTCGCTACTTATCTATGTTCAGACTTTTAAATGGGTCTATGGTTAGTTGTACGGGTTTCAAATAAAATTATAAGAAATTCGTTTTACTTCACACCGTACAATATAACCTTTTCCTTGGCAGCACGTTTTTCATCGTGTGTCAACCATTATAGCCGGGCCGATTGATTTATGATCGTTACCGTTCGCCGCAATAGTGGCGCGCTGCTTTCAAAGTCAAAAGTTGATTTATGGGTGCCTGACTAAAGCTGAAACCGTCGTGAAAGTTCACTCTAGTTCATTAATCCAGCGTAAAAGCCTAGAATTTGTAGCCATATAAGGAAAATTAAAGCTTCCTTGCAAACCTTTATTAACGTTGTGTAAAAGGAGGCTCGTTTATATCAGTTCATTATTTTCGTAAAACCTCATTCATTACATCAATATTTAATTTTAATTTTCAACGAGCTTACTGTGAAGGAAAATTTCGCAAGGAAACTTACAAACTAAGGAGAAAACTAAGGAGAAATTCAAAGATGTATGTACAATCATGACTATATCTATACATACATATATGTCTACACATACATATATGTCTATACATACATATATGTCTATACATACATATATGTCTGGCGAAAAGAGGGCGCTTAGTATGAGTGTGTATAAACAAACAAAGAAATAAATAATTGGCGCATGTCACTACCTGTGAGTTGACAGCCGCTGTTGAGCATAGGCCTCCCTCCTTTTTCTCTCTTTGTGACAATTCCACACAATTTGCCCTAGCCCCAAATCAAGCAACGCTTGTATTTTCGAACCCGCGACCTCAACTTTCGGAGCTCTAGCTACTAGACCAGCCGCCCTTTAGAACGGCACAACGAGCAGTTGTTTGCATCCAACGGCTCAGGTCAGGTCATCGGTGCACCTCGTGGGGGGTCGCCGTACTCTTCATCCATACGTAATATCCATTTCAAACCTTACTTAAATAAATAAAGTAATAAACACTGTCTACCCCTTCGGAGATCTTGAATTTCTATAATGTACTTACAAAACCTTGGTGACGTTTACAGTCTAACACCTAAATATATCGCTGGCGAACAGTTGAGTGTGCTATTACATCTCTGCCTTCGCCCTAGGGGGTCTTGTGGGAAGGCGTGAGAACATAATTTAATAGCTTAGTACGTAATGGTTTGGCGATATCGCAGTTTATACCTGCGTGCCTCCTATAGCTAGTTTTAATGATGTCGTAAAAGTAACGACTTACAGATAGATAAGTCTATTCTTATATATATGTATATATCCTTACGCCCTCCCACAAGGGTCCCCGAAGGGGTAGGCAGAGGTGTATAGGTAATACCCACACACCCACTTTCCGCCAGAGGTATATTAGGTGCCAACGTGACAGATGGCGAGTCCATCGCCGTTACTCAAGCACGACCATACATACGCCTTTGAATTTCTTCTCAGACGTATGCAGGTTTCCTTCACCGTAAAGCTCGTGGTGTGACTAATCACTGTACTTAAGTTCAGAAAGACTCATTGGTACAGTCGGGATTCGAACTTGCGACCTTTGCGTCGCAGGCAACTGCTCGAACCACTCGGCCACCACGGCGTCATCATTACCTTCTATTTCACATTTACGTTAGTGTACCTGTACCTACATAATGTACCTACATATTGTGTGTAAATATGGCAATGAATGGATTTTTCATACACTTTTATATACACAATTATACGGTGAAGAAAAACAGAGATCCATGTACGTTTGAGAAGAAATTCAAATACGTATGTTAAGACGTGCTTATGTAACGGTGATGGTCTTGCTGCCTGTCACGTTGGCGTTACAGTCGGGACTCGAACTTGCTCTTTGTTTTGAACTCGAACCACTCAGCCACCGCGGCTTCGTCGAGTAAATAACAAGTTGTAATTTTACTAGCTATGCCTTGCGGTTTCACTCGCCTTAGATTTGGTTAATATGATAAATACCGAATTGTTTTTTTTCCTGGAATGAAATATATATTCTATATCCTATTCCAGTCTATGATCTATCTGTGGAATGAGCTCCCCGTTGAGGTTTTCCCTGGAGAGTACAGCATGGAGTTCTTCAAGAAGGGTGTGAAAAGATTCCTGCAGGGTCGGCAACGCGCGAGTGATACCCCTGGTGTTTCAAGCCTCCATAGGCGGCGGTAACCGCTTACCATCAGGCGGACCGCATGCTTGTTTGCCACCTAAGTGGTATAAAAAAAAAAAAAATCTTTGAGCGAAATTTCATCCAATTCTATTTTGCCGTTCTGGCGTGATTAGGTTACGAACATCCATACATACCCACAAGATTTCGCATTTATAATATTAACAGGATTTGTGAATTTAGACTAAAACACATCTGTCTTTACGTTGAATCTTGGCTTATATTGACCCAATGTGAGCCAACCATAAACACACCATGAAAGATAGCTCGACAAAATAAAAAATCACATCGCGTGCCTGCCGGCTATTATAAAACAGCCGTTGCTTACAAAACCCGCGTAACTTTTAACGTAAGAGGATAATTGAAAAAGTTTCCAAGCATATTGAAGTACCGACCCAGTGTTACGGTACATAATCTTTTGAAATATGTCCGAAAGTATAGGCTTTATTATTACATGAAAATCTTTCAGGAGTTATTTTTATTGAGCAAATAATTTCAGCTCCATACTTCAGCTTTTAGATATTGCGTATAAAGAGAAAAACAGATGTAATTTGAAAAGCTTCCGTCGCTTTAGAGATATTAATAAGGCTTCTATTCTGAATACGAAGTGTGGGCGATGCTTTTCATACATACATACATATCATCACGCCAAGTCCCTAGCGGGGTAGGCAGAGAGTATAGAGCGCCAGTTCTCTCTAGACTAACATACCTCTTTCGCTTCGTGCACATTCATCAGTCTCTTCATACATGCTCGTCGGTTTCGAGTACTCTTAACGTTCCCGTCCTTCAGAGTCAGATCTATTTGATCCAGGTACTTGGAACGTGGCCGTCCTCTGCCTCTTCTTGCACAGACTTTTGCTTTGTATATCTGCTTCGTCAATCTTTCTTCTGCTTTGCTTTTCATATCAATTATGAATATATATTGGGGTATTGAGTCGGAATATTCCAGTGTTTGTGCTGAGCAAGCAGCTGAAGAAAGAACAGGCAAGTCGTGATGAAACCTACATATAAATAAACATCTCTTCTTGTTTCGTTTACTTTTGTTTCTTAACCGATCATTAGCAAGGCCAAGAGGCCGACCAGAAGGTTATTACCTAAGTGCTAAACTAGCCGTGTTAGCTAAGGCACCTCCTCCATCTTTAGTACTTTGGGTTAGGGTGTTCTAGAACTGGGCTGGACTGGTTGTATCCAACGGTTGTAACCGTGGAGTTTCTTGCCGGTTCTTCTTCATGAAAATACCAACCCGAATAAGTGCTCATCTAGGACTTTTGAATTTTCCTCATATTATAAACGCGAAAGTTTGTTTATCTTTCTCAAAGCAAATATGCAACAGAATTGGATGAAATTTTGCATTGAGATAGATTAGTGATTGGATTAAATCAACAAGTTAAATCAAAGATGATAATAAATCAAAGAAGATGCGCGAGTGAAATAAACAGCTAGTAATTGAAATAAATGTAGGGCTAGTTATATAAATTTTAAGGATGGCGCGGGCCGGCTTTTGAATGAAGTTCGTTAAACTTAAAAGAGGTCCGCTCGCGTTGGCACGTAACTTTAGCTCCGGCAAGAGGGTGTTCCCTGTCTAACACTTACGGAAAGGCGTTAGACAGATTCACAAAAAAAGTAAGACTCTTTGATATGATGCTGATCGTCAGGACAATTTTGCTTAATCTGTGTTGTATTAGAGACTTTTAAAAATACCCCTAAGATAACGTCTCCCCATTGAAATAAATCACTGCACTTAACCTAATGTAACAGACGAATTCTTAATGCTTTTAATGATACTAAGTGGCCTTCCGCCCATTTAAAAGAACATTTGTAAAATTTACTGGAATTCAGTTTTCTGAGGCAGAACACAACATCGCATCTTCCAACAACGGTCCCCCAAGGTGTAATTAGAGGTCACCCTCTTTTACCCGGAGATATATTTAGGTGCCAACGTGCAGGATAGGGTGCAACGCCGTTTCTCAAGCACAATGCGGCGATTTCTCAAGGCGATGGATTCGCCGTCTGTCACGTTGTCACCTAAAATGCATCTCTGGCGGAAAGTCGGTGGGTGGGTACTACCGATAAACCTCCACCTACTTGTGGGAAGGCGTGAGGTAACCCACCAACATCGTCCTAATTAATTATGTGTACCTACTATTAGGGAAAACCGCAAAAATCATGTATTCGTATAGGCGACAGAGGACTTTGTATTATCAAAAATTACAGTAATAGCCACCAAAGACTAGTTTGAAATGGAAATGCAAAAACGACGGTACACAAAATTAATTTTGAAGCCCAACATTTCTTGGCCAGAAATGTGTACGCTCAGCATGACTTACGTAGAACAGAATTTGGCAAGTAACCCTTTTAATCTAGTGAAAAGATGCAAGAAAACGCCTAAGTGTTCTATAAATTCAACGTAGTCTTACAAAGAGTTTAGCCTCGTCACATTTTAATTTTACTAAAGCGCCGCTTAGCTACAGTAAAAAAAATTACGCAGTAGTGCATATACGTAAGAAACATATATATGTCGCAGTCTCACCTAACGCCATCTATCGGATTATTCGGAAACTATTCGGAAATGTCAAGTGGTTCACTTGGGCATGGTCGATACAGTGAGGGCAGCACTAGTTTCCGATGTTCTGAACTATAAAATTGACAGCTTGAGGCCAAGGAGGGCATTCTGTTTCGGGACGCCGACACGAACGGTCGCTTTGAGTGTTACTGCCTCACTGTGTCGAACTTGCCGCGTTTCTCGATAGCAATCCGAAGCCATCCGTCTGATCGTTTGTTATTTTGATTTCTTTTCGTTGTAATTGTGGAAATAGACGTCTGAACTATCAAACCGGTTTGTTATTTCGTGATTGCCACCATGTGTGACCCTTCTGGTAACGACTCCCCGTACGAGCCGTCGTTATCAGAAGTGGGATGCAACCGCAACGTCCCACGTACGGAAAATAGCGTCTCGAATAACGCGCAGTGCAACAATGAAACGTGTGCAACCGAAACGGACGCGAGTGACGAGAAATGGCGTCTTTTGATGGAGCAGCAAAATCGCAATTTTCTGGCGTTGATACAAGCAATGCGAGCGCCCGCTTCGAATGGTGATTTCCGTCTTCCCGATTTCGACCCAGCGAGGAAAGATGTCGACGCTCGCGCCTGGATCACTACCGCGGATATGTGTGTGACTGACCAGCGCCAAGGACCCTCGCTGATGATTCCGTTAAGCCGTGCGCTCAAAGGAGAAGCCTCAGCGTGGCTGTCGTCCGTTTCCTATCCTGGCATGACGTGGACTGATTTCAAGGAGCTTTTTGTAACAAGGTACGATAGTCCTGAAACCCCTGCATCTTTTCTCATCAACTTGAATAGCAAAAAGCCAAAGGATAACGAATGCTTAGCCGCCTACGCCGCTACTATCATGTCTTCTTTGATGTCGAGGTGGAATGGCTTGTCTACGGAGCAGATCGCAATAGCGACTGTTTTGGCGCACATTTCTAAATTCGAACCTCGTGTGCAGAGACTATCTTTTACAACCGACATCAAGACCCGCAATCAGCTACAGAACGAGTTGAAGGCCGTTTCTTTTCTCAAGAGGAATGCCCCTTCCAGCAATGATCATGAACGCCCGGATGCCAAGAAGAATCGACCCAATGGTCCTAATAACTCGCTCAAGTGCTTTAGCTGCGGAAAGTTAGGACACAAATCATCATTCTGCCGTGCAAGAAGGGACACGAAACCTCAAGAGGACCGATTTCGCCCGAAACCGCCCCACTCCAACCAGGGTGGTCAGCCTGCCGGAAGAACTGATTCCGTCACCTGCTTCCAATGTCGGGGGCAAGGTCCACTACGCGTCGAGCTGCCCAGAGCGAAACAAGAAGGGAACAAGCGCTGCTGCGGGAGCTGATTCGAGGGAGAAGCGCGTCGATGTTTGCGTTGTTAACGCGCCTGCTGGATCCCTACGTCACTCTGTGCTGTCAAGGATATGCTGGCGCTGCAGCCCAGCCCTGAAATACAGCTTGTGCTCACTTCGAGAAGAATGAGCCTGTTTAGAGCGATGAATCATTCAACTTCAAGCGATCCAGACGTACTGACCCTTTAAGATGCTTGGTGTGTGGAGAATTGGGACATCGTAGTGCAGACTGCCACTTCGAGGATTGTAAAAAGGTCATGTGATCGTTCCTATTCTGCTAGCTCAATTTCTGTGTTCTAACCACGACCGAATGCGTCTGTTTTCAAATGTTTCAGGTATGGTGATGTTGGCCATTATGCTAACACGTACACCTGTGCTCCTACCTTCACTGCTGGGAAGCATAGTTCCAGCAACGGCAGTGCAAGCGGTTCCGCTGGCGAAGGCAACACCTAAGCAGCGAGTAACTGCACTAGCAACCAGCGTCGAGTTGACCTGAGTAGCATTGGCAACCCAACTGGACAACTAAACATTTCCGGTGGGCCTGTTCCTTTTCACTTACTAGTTCCGAATGTTCTCTCATGAAACTTCAGATAGGTCATAGCAAGATGGTTTATACGATATTCAATTAGCGTTTAACTTTATTGTTAGCCGTGACATAAAATCGATGCCTTTAGTGCTTTTGATACGTAAGGTAGCAAGACCTCATTTTTTGGGTTCAGATAATGATGTTGATGTAGCAAATGTGAGAGAACAATCGGTACTGAATATAGAAAAGTGTGCCAATTATGAGAAGTCCTATTTTGATAAAAAAATTGGCAAAATTATTTAAAATTGTTGTCAGTGATTTTTTTGCTCCAAAACGAAGAGCGAAATCAAACAAAACTTGACCCTAAGTATCGAGGCCCTTTTCGCATAATAGAAGTTCTTGACGGTGATCGTTACATTCTTAAAGCTCTTAACTCTAAGCGGACCTACAAATACTCACACGACAGACTCAGAAAAATGCCAGACAGTGACAATGTTGACCTAGACGAATTAAACTCAAATGACGAGACTGTACATGATGATGAAGGGGCTGGACCTTCAACTAGTTCTAATTAGTCGGATCAAACTCATTTTTTTTTCTTTCCTCTTTTGAATCGCGTAGTATGCAAGTCGCTCAGATTGCTTACATTTTCCATGCATTCGTAGTCGTAGGCGTAAAATCGGGCCTGATTTCCCGTCGCAGTGCGGCCACGATTGTGAGTGGCGTGCGTTTGGCTTGGAGATGTAAGCGATCGCTGTTGGTTTGCCGGATGGAGGCAAACGGGTTAGCCAATCGTGGCTGGAAGTTTGATTACGGGTACCGGATGGAGGTATTCCTTAGATGTAGAGTATTGCATACTGCGGTCTGATTTTCTGATTTATTCAAGCTGAAGGCGTACTATTGAAATGAGTTTAGTCTGACCTTTTATTTTGAAGTTAATAATTGTATCCCGAAAACCTATTACGTACAGTAACTGATTTGACTGTAGAATTGTTTGCGTTAAGTTCTAGAATTATTTTTAATTTCTTTTTGGACTGTGAATTATTGGACCTGACTCATGGGTCAGGAAGGCCGAGTGAGAAACTTTTTACTGTTCTGCGATATTTCTCCTTCCAGGTAATCTACCAGCTTCCTCACACGAGGACGTGTGAGATGTCATGATGGCCGTGTCGCAGTCTCACCTAACGCCATCTATCGGATTATTCGGAAACTATTCGGAAATGTCAAGTGGTTCACTTGGGCATGGTCGATACAGTGAGGGCAGCACTAGTTTCCGATGTTCTGAACTATAAAATTGACAGCTTGAGGCCAAGGAGGGCATTCTGTTTCGGGACGCCGACACGAACGGTCGCTTTGAGTGTTACTGCCTCACTGTATCGAACTTGCCGCGTTTCTCGATAGCAATCCGAAGCCATCCGTCTGATCGTTTGTTATTTTGATTTCTTTTCGTTGTAATTGTGGAAATAGACGTCTGAACTATCAAACCGGTTTGTTATTTCGTGATTGCCGCCATGTGTGACCCTTCTGGTAACGACTCCCCGTACGAGCCGTCGTTATATAGATTTTTAAAAGAAGACACATTATGAACTTAAACAAGGCAATACATTTAAAAAGTAGTTTAAACTATTTCATTAATCATAACATCTCCTTCAGATATAATTATATGTATTATAAGAGACTGAATGTATGAAAGTGTGAAGCGGAAAAGATCTGTAAATCTAGAGAGAACTAGTGCTTTTTGCTATATGCATGAGGGACTCATGGTGTTGATGCATATGTGTACAGTTACCCTTTACACAGTTATTCTTTAACATATTGTACTGAAGTGACTGAATGCTTGCATCCCCGCTATATGTACGTACTTTGCTAAGATTATATGCGCAGGCGCTCATATTTACATAAGCAAATCCGTGTCAAAGTCAAATACTCTTGAGACTACTATAAAATACTTCTAGCCTAAGTAATAGCCTATTTGAGTCCAGCTATTACCAGTTTAAGCGTGCAAAGAAACGATTAAATAACAATAAAACATTTTCGTGTTCTTTCATGTCGATAATGAATTCAGTACTATGTAGATTGGCCACTGCTTTCATTAGTGTACTGTGACTACAAAATACCCCTTGAAGGCCGAAGTGACTGGTGTTTATTGGAATTTTGGGGTGGTTTTAGAAGGCTGTGGTTTGAGGATCAATAATGTAGTTTATATAACACGATGTTAGGAAGTACAACACCAAGGCGACCTTAGTTAAGAGGCGAAACAATATCCATGAAATCTCAACGTTACCTCGAATCAAGGATTATCAATATAAGACCTTATGTTGAATGTTATTAGATCGACAATGGAATATTTATACGTCGAAATAGGCGTATGCCTAATATTGATGATGATGATGATGATGATGATGATAACAATTATAATAATGTTAATGATGATGTATCGTGTATATCCTTATGCATTTAATAAACAGCGGTTATTTTCATATTACAAACAGACAATCTAATTTTATTAATGTGTATAGATAAGAACATTACAAATAGTTGACTTAAAATTAATCATAAAATAGCTACAATAACGTATATATTTACTTCTGACGAGTTAGTATGGTCTAGTATACATATTTTTTATTTATATTTGAAATTATGTATGTATTGCGTGGGTGTGTGGGTATTACCTATACACCTCTGCGTACCACTTCGGGGACCATTGTGGGAAGGCGTATCGAAGGGATATCCTTACTAATATTATAAATGGGAATGTAAGTTTGTTTGTTACGCTTTCACGTAAAAACTTCTTAACCGATCATCATGAAACTTACACATATTCTTGGAGGTAATAGAAGTAACATAGGATACTTTTTGTTGAAAAAAAAGTTTTTTTTTTACGAAAGGTAAAAAAGCTGTCTACGCCGACGAAATCGCGGGCACAGCTAGTATTATATTAGTATATATTATTATTATTAATATATATTAGTATTATAAAGAGGAAAGATTCGTATGTAAGTATGTTTGTAACGAATTGGCTCAAAAAGTACTAGACCGATTTGAAAAATTCTTTCACCATTGGAAAGCTACATTCACCCTGAATGATATAGGCTATACTTCCTTTTATAAAAAAAATATGTTCACCCGTGCGAAGCCGGGATGGATCGCTAGTTTATTATAAATCATTCAATATTACTTCTTTATTTTTTAATCGAACCAAGTTGAAAGCTCGCCATTAGTCTGTGGCGTGCTAGTAATTGCGCCTTAGTGGTGGACTGAGCAAAAAAGGTCTCTCCCTAAGCTTGTGTGACCTACACAAAAGCTGAACGCCGCCATTTTGTTCGGTAACCGAAAGCGTTTCCCTTCTCACACTTAATAGAAGGTCACATAGACCTCAATTAATCTTTAAAATACTCGGCTAGGACCATTCAGACTTTTATATATATACTTGTTGTTTTTCCCAGCTTCGCTCGGTCGAAAAAAAATAATTTTCCGAAACACAATCGCAGAGCCACCTATCGGGCCCAATTGTGAATCTAAACCATTCTCGAATCCACTTGAAGACACACAAATTTCATTAAAATCGGTCCAGCGGTTTAGGAGGAGTTCAGTGATATACACACGCACAGAAGAAATATATATGTATATAAAGATTCACAGATTTTCCCATGAGGGTCCCCGAACGGGTAAGCAGAGGTGTATGTATATGTAAGTACTACTCACACACCCACTTCCAGCCAGAGGTATATTTTAGGTGTCGTGACAGATGGCGAGTCCATCGCCGTAACTCAAGCACGGTTATACATACGCTTTTGATTTCTACTCAAACAAATGCAGGTTTAGAATTCTACTTTCACTCGCATAAAATAAGATATAATTGGATTCATCTAGAATAAAACATATCATGTATGTTAATCCAACTAATAATAATCTATTTCTGAGCTAAATTTCATCCAAATCCATTCAGCCATTCTTGCGTGATTTACAAACACCCACACACATTTCATATTACCCACCCGGATCCTACTCACTATTCGCTGGAAATATATTTAGGTGCCAACGTGACAGATGGTGAGTCCATCGCCGTTTCTCGAGCACAACGGCACATACGTATTTTTTTTGCAGGTTTCCTTTCGATGTTTTAAGTAACAAGTTATTATACGTTGATCTGGTTCACTCATTTCAATTCAAACTTATCTGCTCAATTGCTTTCCCATTGGATATCGATTCATTCGCGTCCAACACCGATAGGCCCAGTCATTTGTTCGTTCAACTAGCTATTCATTCATTCGATTGCTCATTTGTCATTCATTCCTCGTTTGATTTTTATTTTATTCGGTCTTATTTTATTTTTATGAAACATATTTTTGACATGGATACGAGTTAAGCCGTCGTGGCAAAGTGGTTCGAGTAGTCGCCTGTCACAAATATCCTTACGCATTCCCACAAGGGTCCCGAAGGGGTAGGCAGAGGTATAAATAGGTGCAAACGTGATGGTCAGTCCATCGCCGTCACTCAAGCACGACTTTACATACGCCTTTGAATGGCTTCTCAGACGTATGCAGGTTTCCTCTTGTTTTCCTTCACCGCAAAGCTCGTGGTGTGACTAATCACTGTACTTAAGTTGATAAAAACTCATTGGATCAGTCGAGATTCGAACTTTCGATCTTTGTGTGCCTGCGACACACAAACTACTCGACCACCACTGAGCCACCAAGGCACAAATATTGCACGTTCGAAAGGTTAAGTAGCAAAAGTTCCCGGAACTCACGCTACGAGAGACAATACAAAAAAAAAAAAAACTGCACCTATGATTTTGTTTAACAGAAGTATCAGTGTATATAGAAGGTCACCATATCACAAATTTTACAGTGAAGGAAAACATTTAATGGAAACCTGCATATCTGGTAGAAATTCTAAGATATGTATAAGTATTAATAGTTGTGCTTCAGAACGGCAACGGCTTCTCCATTTTTCGCCCTGCCCCTGTTCGCCTATCCTAGTAGCGTGATGATATAGAAGTAGTAATACAAATAAAAAAAGGAAAACCGACCTATTTTAATTTAACTTTGTTGCTTCACAACCAACTTTATAGAAGTGCAGTTTGGAATATGAAGTAAGGTTTGAAAATAAAAAAATAAACTCCTATCCAATTTTAGTTTGTAAAAGTTTCCCGTTATGTTTCAGATCTGGGTCAAACATGTTGGTCGGGCGACCTTTTTACCGCTGTCACAATTGGACATAGCTTCGGTGTGAGCAACGTCTGTGAGTGTCAACATGGTATTCTGATTAACAGTTAAATTGACTCCTTTATTTCTATTTTTCTGACTTGCCGAATGGTCTGCAACGTTTAGATTGTGGGCTCAAACTTGGAAGTCACTATCAATACATGTACGCATAGATATATTAATTCAAATAATATTTACATATGGATAAATGTACATACTACAAATATATATAGACAAACGCATACACACATACATACACACATATTACCACACTACGAGTATTACTGTACAGGGAATCGTGAAGAAAAGCGTTTCGAAAAAAAAGACGTACGAAAAATCGTGAAGCAACGGCGATAGGCATTTCACACTGGCACTTAAAAAACATCTTCGGCAACTCTTCAGGGAGGATAAAAATCATTGGTACAGTAAAACAATAATCTTATATTACAGTAAAATAAATGAGAACCCAAATACAAGAGGAAAAGGTACATTTATCGGAGACCTGAAGCAGGCAGCGATAAAACACAACCGGATGACATCAGTATACAATACCCAGAACTGAACGATGCCGTACAAAAGGTAAGAGGGAAATAAAGCCTTTTATATTGAAGAAATGTTGCAATACCAAATATGCATTTGTATCAATATAAATGCGAACGTTTGTATACTTTTTACTTTAACAGACCAGAAAGGCTCAACGGAATTGAATGACATTTGGCAAAAACATAGATTACTAGCTTATGCCCGCGGGTTCGCCCGCGTGGAGTTCGAAAAAGTAGCTTATGTATTTTCCTGCTAGAATCGGTTCAGCCGCTATCTCGTGAAAGAGCAACATACAAACTTATGCCTTTATAATATTAGAACATCGAATTATTTGTAATGACAGGATTGAGTTTTCAAACATGTGTCAAATCAAAATTTCATTTAAATCAAAAGCCGTAGAAGCCGTGGTGGCCGAGTGGTTCGAGCAGTTGCCTGCGACGCAAAGGTCGCAAGTTCGAATCCCGACTGTACCAATGAGTTTTTCTAAACTTAAGTACAGTGATTAGTCACACCACGAGCTTTACGGTGAAGGAAAACATCGTGAGGAAAGCTGCATACGTCTGAGAAGAAATTCGAAGGCGTATGTATGGACGTGCTTGAGTAACGGCGATGGACTCGCCATCTGTCACGTTGGCACCTAATATACCTCTGGCGGAAAGTGGGTGTGTGGGTATTACCTATACACCTCTGCCTACCCCTTCGGGGACCCTTGTGGGAAGGCGTGAGGATATATTAATAATGAGGCAAATTAAAAAATAAAGAATAGGGATAAAAATTGCTTATGTCGCCTTTGCCTATGTTTTGTTGTTGTGGTTGCCTATGTCCTATTCCTAGGTATAAGCTAACACCATTTCAACTGTCAGCCAAATCGGTTCAGCCGTTTGGCCGTTAAAGATCCACAAACATCCAAACTTACAAACTTTCACATTTATAATATTAGTTAAGAAAGATAAGATAAATAAAAATTCCAAATTTAAATAAATATTTCCCATTACGAATGTCTAACCTTACATTATGATTACATTGGGTTGACAAATACACACATATAACTCCTGACCCGACCCTCATCTATTCTCCCAGAGGACGTTATATTACGTAATAATTGTGTTTATACCTTTATTGTAATCAGGGATTTGTAATTCTGGGCCGAAATATATACGGCTAGGTAGAGTAACCTAGACACCTCTGCCTACCCCTTCGGGGACCCTTATGGGAAGACGTGAAGATATAGTACTTCAAGGAGCTAGCCAGTTATACATTCAAAAACATGACCTTGGTTTGAGCTATTTTTGTACGGCTAGAGACACCCACACATCTACTTTCCCCTATTTTAGATCCCTGTCTATCGCCGTATTTAAGACACGTCTTTGAACTTTCTCTGAAACGTTTCTAGGTTTCCACACGATGTGTCTCATTACCCAAAACTTGAACTACTTGAAGCGAGCGTGTATGAAGAGACTCATGACTATGGATAAAGCGAAAGAGATCCGCATGCCTTGAGAGGACTGGCGCTGTGCTCTTTCTGCCTTTTCCGTGAGGGTTTTAGCGTGATAATATGTATGTATGTATGTAAATGGATCAACCACTCAAGGATGGGAACGTCGAGTACTTAGTCTCATCTATAAGGAGATTGTTGAAATTTGATCAAGCGAAAGCGTTCATGTCTTGAGATCACGAACGCTATATTCTCTCATTCCATTCTGTGAGGGACTTGGCGTGAAAATTATGTGTGTTAGAAGAAAATTATCAAAATTTGTTGCTTCTTTAAAGAAAACAAATTTAAAAACCAATTGGGTGACAATTGCTTAAAATGGGATATTAAGGGACGACCTTAGTCTGGCTTTATTTTATTTCCCCACAATTACAATGAAAATTCACTTGATAAGCCCTACCATTTGTATGCTGCTAAATTGCGAAGTTAATTCGATATACGAAGTGCTAGGCTAAGGGTAGAATTTTATATTATCGTGTTATCCGATAAAGTCCTTTCATTCGATTATCGACCCTCAACTGAAGACGTAAGGGACCATTTTATAGGATATTTATTCTTTAGAATGTGATAGGTGGCATTTATTTGTCAGTGAGACTGAGCAAGAATCAAGTCGCGGATTCGATCTTCAACCAATTTTAGTGACTTAAATCAGTAATGACATAAGATGTGCTGCAGACAGCACAAAAATAGATCTTATATCTCAATTGCGCGAATAGCCCGCTTCTGAGCGGGCTATTCGCGCAATTTATAGCTTTAAGCCTCGAGATTCTCTCAGAGAATTATTCAAGGCAATTGACATATTGACCGTACCATGTCAATATATTATATTCCAAGAATATTGTAAAATTTAAGAAAAATAGCGACTTGCATACTTTGAATACTCGTAACCAAGATAAACTCCTTGTTCCTACAGCTAGATTACACAAAACTAGCAAGTCATTTGTCGGGCAAGGTAAACGCTTTTTAATAAGCTACCTCGGAAAATATCGATTTACCTTTTGTAGAATTTAAAGCTGTCGTTAAAAGTAAATTAATTCAAAATGCTTATTATAAAACATCAGATTATTTGAATGATGGCAATGAATTGCTCCTCTTGTACGTACAGACTTTATATATGTAATCTTTTCTACCCCTACGTAAAAGGGAACAAATGTTAAAAAAGAAAACCGGGGAGTTTGTTTCGCGGTTTCTTCTCCTGGCAGGTATTTTTTTCTAGGAAACGGTGTTAACTTTGGTAACTTTAGTTTATATTAAATATGTGACCTTCAATAAGTGTTCCCTGTGTCCCTTACGTTGAATAAAATACTTTGAGTTTGATCTATCGTAGCATGGAGTTCGTCAATAAGGGTGTGTATAGATTCCTGCAGAACGATTCTGCAAACTATATGTGTGTAATGGTTCTTTAATATTGTAACTCGGTGTACACTACAGCTTAAGTAAATTAATATGTACGATAATTGTAACCAAAATAAAAATAAAATTTTTGCTATATTTTTTTACGTCCTACTAACATTATTATTGCAAAAATTGTTCAGTATGTTTGTTCCTCATTCACGCAAAAAAAACTTAACGAAAGTGGATGAATTTCAGCATAGAGATAGATTACTAGCTGGATTAACAAAAACTACTCATGAAATCAAATACTACGTGAGGGAAACCACTAGTTTTCAAATATGTTTGCTTATCAAAACTCAATTTACTAAGTTCAAAGCATAAAAAAGCTCTTTGAATAAAGTACACGAAAACTAAGCGTAGTTTCATTTTATTAAGTGCAAGTTACAAGCCGGATACAGCCTTCTAACCGGAGCACAAAGGATATCTAATTCTTAGCACGAATCCATCACGAAAATTACTACTTTGTGTAATGGAGCTGAAATTCATGTGAGGCGCTGCTATTACAGCCAATGCTGCAGTCTATGCCGCAATATTATGGATGTGCCTCGCACTACCGCATCAAATCTATATATATATATATATATATATAGGAGATCGCATTTTTGAACTGACTCATCACGAAATCTCAAAAGCGTATGTATAGTCGCGCTTGAGTAAAGGCGATGGACTCGCCGTCTATCACGTTGGCATCGTAAATATGTAGGTATTACCTACCCCTTCGGGTACTCTTGTGGGAAGCGGAAAGATATATATCCTCTCGCATTTCCACAAGGATCCCCGAAGGGGTAGGCACAGGTAATTTTATTTTAATGCTGTACTAGGTCCACTAGGAGACCAAGTCCATTTAAAATTGAAGCTTCATCTATGTTCTACGGAATGGAATAGTGTTTCATTTGTTTCAACGTTCTTTGCACAAACACAGACGAGGAACGCAAGCCAGGCAATGCTAGAATGGGTAGTAGAATTTATAGCGAGCACTAACGCCGGTTCATTAGCTTGGCACACGGCCAATAAGCCACGGTTGGTTTAACTGACGTACGCTCGCAGTGCATATGCTACGACAATTTTGTAAAAAACGGGTGTAACTTCTAGGGATTTTGTTATAATATATCTACAACCCTTCCCCCAAGGGACCCAAAACGGACAGAACAGGCCATCTGTCAACTTGACACATGACTTGTTCAACGCCGTTACTCTCAAACTTATGCAGGCTTCCTTTCGATGTTTACCGTAAAGCTCGTGATTTTAGATATAACTGTGCTCCAGTTGAGGTTCTTAGGGCTCTCTTTGGTTCAGTCGGGATTCGAACTTGCAATCTTTGCGTTGCAAGCGACCTACCTTTCATAACATCTCATTAATAATATGTTTTATTATTTATTAATTAATTTTCTTATAAATCTCACCCCTATATCCAGATATCAAAATACCAACACGTTTGCCCTCCGCTTCTCGCGTACTAACACGTAAACCAGTGTCACCTTAACCACGCTTGTGTTCTCAGCATAATACCATAAGTGAACATATAGCCGATTTTTATGACATTAAAACAATTTAAATTGAAGATACTGAAATCTTTCACCGTTCCAATTCCAACCTTATATGGAAATGATAAATACAAATTAAAATATAATAATAATATATATCCTCACGCCTTCCCACATGGGTCCCCGAAGGGGTAGGCAGAGGTGTATAGGTAATACCCACACACCCACTTTCCGCCAGAGGTATATATTAGGTGCCAACGTGACAGATGGCGAGTCCATCGCCGTTACTCAAGCACGACTATACATACGCCTTTTGAATTTCTTCTCAGACGTATGCAGGTTTCCTCACGATGTTTTCCTTCACCGTAAAGCTCGTGGTGTGACTAATCACTGTACTTAAGTTCAGAAAAACTCATTGGTACAGTCGGCATTCGAACTTGGGACCTTTGCGTCGCAGACAACTGCTCGAACCACTCGGCCACCACGGCTTAAAATATAATAAAAACTAGATATACTTAATTAATAGAGTGTTGTGTATACCTTTATTAAATTCATATATTAGAACCATTTATGTGGAAATTGTGGAATCTAATATAAGTTTTGTGACCTTCATTGATAAATAAAAAACTTATAATAAGGACACTTTCGTATGAAATAGGTACCATTGGCAGTGACGTAAAAACATAAAATAAAGTTCCAAGAGTTACAAATTGAATCAAAGTAATTAAATAAAGCTACAGACATTTTTCTTTGTTTCTAAAATCGAATTATGACCTCTTTTATGTTCATGCGACACTTGTGTACAGCATCTATAGGTCTGTCCCTTTCTCACTCTAGAATAATGATGGCGACATGGTCAGAGGAATATAGATAGTGCCATCCACGAAGACGCGCCCCACTATTCTTCCTTATAGTTTTTAGTGTAAGTGGGCACACTTCTACTAACGTTGGAGTATTGTCGGTACACACTGATTACCTATGTGTGCACACGCACACTACAATTAATAGAGTCAGATCAAACTCCCAGCATCCCGCGACTCCCTCGACTAGAAGTTGGTGGGGCGCGTCTTCGGGGATGGTACTATCAATAGCTAGGTTTCGCGATGTTTTCCTCCACAGTGAAACTCGTGGTGTGACTTATGTTCACATTTAACTGTACTTAAGTTCAGAAAAACTCATTGGTACAGTCCGGATTGAACTTGCAGACTTTGTGTTGCAGGCAACTTCCCTAACCACTCGGCCACCACGACTTTGCTTACTTGTCTATGACATAACACTATTGGGATATGACATAAGCCACTACGGCACTAAGTATATATTCATACAAGAAACTCGCGCGTAAGGAGGACCAGTTACGAATAACGTCAATAAACTGTTTGTTCACTCAATCCTAAGTATAAATAAGGAAAATTGTGCTCCCATAATTGTTTCAGTGTTATTGGACAGTAGCCATTTTGTCGAAACGGTTGCGTTATTAATTCGGAATTTCCTTTTTAATAAATCTTACTAATATTATAAATTTTAATGTGAATGTAAGTTTGTTTGTTACGCTTTCACGTAACAACTACTTAAGAGATCACTTTGTACACATATTCTTGGAGGTATTAGAAGTAACATAGGATACTTTTTATTGAAAAAAAAAAGAAATTTTTACGAAAGATAAAAAAGTCGTCCACGCCGACGAAGTCGCGGGCACAGCTAGTATACATATAAACTAGCTATTCCCTTCTGGTATACCTCCGTAATGTGAATAGGCTCTTTCCTCCAGGGACCCTTGGAGGTAGGCGAGAAGAAGAAATTGAATACGATCTAAAATTAACTTATAATTACTTATAGGGGAGATACCAAAACACAGCAGGCAGAAGTGTAAACGTAATACCCAAACACTTTCAGATGCAAACGTGACGAATGTTAAGTCTATCTCCGATACTCAAGCCAACATACGCCTTTGAATTTCTTCTCAAACGTATGCAAGTTTCCTCCCGATGTTTTCCTTCACCGTAAAGCTCATGGACTGTAGGTTAAGTTCTAAGTTTTTGTGAACACAATAAACCAAGTTATGACTAAGTAAGCTTAGTTTTGTCAACAGCAAGATTATCCTTGTAACTAAATGCTATTCCAGTAACTATTTATCGTTGTGTTTTCGGCTGCTTATTGTCGAACATGGCCTTGTTACTATAACAACGGATTACCATACATATCACTGTATATCAGGGCGGCCTACATGGAATAACGGCTCATTCACTGGATTTAGACATGCAATATTTATAACATGTCGTGTTGAATGTCGACTGTCAAGTCTAAGAGAGGTAGGGCATAATAGGTTTCCGTTCGAATTGATTTGCGCGACTTGGGCTGGACCTTCACCTAATAGAGCGTCCATAGATAAATTGCTTTATTTTTTGCATATACCTACGCAATGAAGGGGTAGGCATAGGTGTATAGGTAATACCCACACACCCACTTTCCGCCAGAGGTATATTAGGTGCCAACGTGACAGAGACGAGTCCATCGCCGTTACTCAAGTACGACTATACATACCCCTTTGAATTTCTTCTCAGACGTATGCAGGTTTCCTCTCGATGTTTTCCTTCACCGTAAAGCTCGTGGTGTGACTAATCACTGTACTTAAGTTCAGAAGAACTCATTGGTACAGGTGGGATTCGAGCTTGCGATCTTTGTGTCGCAGGCAACTGCTCGAACCACTCGGCCACCACGGTCTTTCACGGTTTTCAATAATGAGCTCCTTGGGGAGGGGGTAGGTTTGTTATATTGTGTGTTAGTTAACTGGTGCTCTTGACTGCGTAGCATGTCTTATTTTCGTTACTTAGGAAAATGTCATACCATGGCGTGACACCATCGTTTTGCACGTAGATAGTATTATTGTTAGGGATTATTTAAGTGCCTACGTGTCTCTTAATAAAGCCTCACCACGTGTGGTGTCTGACACCCCACTCTGTTTGTAGTATTAATGGTTAGATTAGATTTCCCTGTTACGATTGTATATTTATAGTTATATCTGCCCGCCTTCCCAAAAAGGTCTCCCGCAGGGTAGTTAGTAGAGGTGTGTAGTAGCCACACATAAACTTTCAGTCAGAGATATATTCTAGTTGCCAACGTGACAGATGGCGAGACCATGTCCGTTTCTCAAGAACGACATAATTGAATTCTCCGGAAGTCGTAGTCGCTATAGATAATACTGCGAGCTAATAATTATAATTATTATATATAATTATATTAATATTCCAAAATTTCATAAACTATCGCAGATACTTATATTACTTATATACTATGTGTGGGATACACCTATACACCTCTGCCTACCCCTTCGGGGACCCTTGTGGGAAGGCGTGAGGATATATTATTATTATAGTAATGTAATAAATAATAATGTAAGTAAGGGGTAGGCAGAGGTGTATAGGTGTATCCCACACATAGTATAGGTATATCCAGACACCTACTTTCCAGACACCTACTTTCCGCCAGAGGTATATTAGGTGCCAACTTATTAAATATCCATTAATACCTTGCGAACTCAGAATATCACGCCGCGCCGCCCCGGCCCAGACGGGGTGACGCCTTGCGAATAAAACGACAAATGATTACGTCGGCCATCTTGGCAAATGCTCAACTCAACTCCGTGACTTGGTTACTGAACTGTCATTGTACTACATTTTGCTTGTTTATGTCTACATCCCTAGTATACTGTGTATTATCTTTTCTACTGGCCAGTCCTACAGAAAAAAGAATACAGATAGTGTCAACCATAGACTAATATATTGGACTCAGCAACCTAACTAGATACTTTAAAAATAGCTTCGTTAATGCGGCAGAATATATGTATATCTATGCTAAATGTTCTGTAAGCATGAAAATGGGTGAACCGAATTAACCCCAAGCCGTCGCTTTTATTTGGATCGTAAGTAAGACTTAATGGTAAGGTCAAGCCAAATATTTACCAAGACGAGACTAGCTTTAGGAAAGAAATCGTTTTTTTTTCTTTATCTATAAAAGGAAGTTACATTTTAATTTGACAAATGATGTTTTTTATTGCTTTGACGTTTAATTACCAGTATTTAGTACTTTTTTCGACAAATATATATAACTTACTAGCTGACCCGGCAGACTTCGTACTGCCTCAATCGATAAATAAAAGACCTAAACTTTAGTATTTTAATGAAGTATGAAGTTTTATTATTATTTTCGACACATTACGTATTTATTTTTTTGCCACAAATCTCCGTGTTCTGAAGTGCGTGCGACAGAATGATTGACATAATAGTTGGTTGTCAAATCTAATGTCAAATATTATGGTGTGTTCAGAAACTTAATTTGTGACAAAACTTAAGATTTATCAAACTTATTCGAAATTATTCGATTTTTTCTCGCCTTTTAAACCTTCCCTAGACCTCCACGAACATATCAAGATAAATCCGTTCAGTCGTTCTAGGAGGTACGAGGTATATAGGTAATACCCACACACCCACTTTCCGCCAGAGGTATATTAGGTGCCAACGTGACAGATGGCGAGTCGATTATATGTATGTATGCTATATTTTTATTAAGTTCATTTTAGTTTACGTTTGTAGATCCTTTAGATAACTAAACAACATAAATTATTAATTAATTATATTTTATTAATATTAATTATTATGTATGTTTGTGATACTTAGCCTGGCTTGTCTCGTCCCTCTTCCTTCGACCCTCCAAAATCTGGTTTCTTCGATCTGATTGGAAATGTTTGCACTTCAGCAGTAAAAAAATAATATATATCAAATTAAATAAAAAAAGTTTAGTGCAAAAAAATATGACAATTGATGCGATATTGCAAAATGTCCCCCTAGAATTTCCCTTATTAGTCCTTCGTCAGAAGTTGCAAACAAAGCAGTATCTTCGGAACTACTCAGCAGTTTGCGGCAAAGTTCGCAACTTTCGAAACGTATTAACGGTCTTTGATGTACACTCGCGGCCAAAAGTCTTTTTGTTATTTGATTGAATATTGAATAGAGATATAATATTATCATATAGGAATTATGTTTTTTTGGAGATAAAAGGTTTTAGCCTTTCATACTAACACTATCAGATTTCATACAAAACCATTGAGTAACCAACTTCCATACAAACTTTCGAGCTTATGATATTAGTGGGAATTATAAGTTCTAAAATATATCTTCATACTATTCGCAAGGGTCCCCGAAGGGGTAGGCAGAGGTATGCATGTAGTTCATGTAGCACCCACTTTCCAACAAAGATGTATTTTAGGTGCCAACGTGCCAGATAACGACAAACAATGCAATATAACACGCCTTATAATTTCTTCTCAAACATACGCAGTTTTCCTCTAGATGTTTTCCTTCACTGTAATGCTCTGGTGTGACAAATCATGACTCATTGTACTTAAGTTCAGAAAAAATCGCAGTAAGGATGCGAAACTTATAACCTTTATGTTGCAAGCAACAATTCGAACCACTCAGCCACCACGGCGCTTCAACATGGTCTATTGAATATGGCCTTGACCTTGGACATTGACCTTCATAAACATGGTAAGGCAAGTATAAATTACTTTAAAAAAAGAATGGAAAATCATATTCAAATACCCCTATTCAATTTGCATTAGGCACACGGCGGAAGTACTGAAATTGCTGATTATTATCAAAAGATATTGGTTTCTGAAAGCCGTTTTTTTCCTCTCATTATTTTACGTACTACGTCTTAGTGTAAATATACATTAATTTCTCGATACGATCATTTTGTATCCTACTAACACGATAACGTTTTATCAGGATATTTTGTTTCTCTTTAATACAAAAACCAAAAAAAATATAAAATATGGCACAGAGATAGACTATTGGTTAGATTAAACATGGACAAATGATAATAATTCTGTTCCTTAAAAAAATAATCTAGCGATGAAATCAAATCTCGTTGAACTTGAATACGTACTTAATTTTAAGACCGACTGGCCTTGAGAAACGGCAACGGACTGGCCATTTATTACGTTGGTGCCTAAATGTAATAAATCTTCATGTCTTCCAGGTATGTAATAACATAAGTACTGAATCATCTTAACACCTTATACAACTGCGATACCTATAGCGTGGAATCTCTTAAAGCTCGAGGAAACTATGCATCGTTCAAACTGACTGTTCCATCAAAATTATCGGACGGAATATTGAAAGAGGAAAACTGGCCTGAAGATATCTGTATTAGGTACTGGAAACAGAAACAGAATTTTCGTACCAG
The DNA here is from genome assembly GCA_016069955.1 of Drepana arcuata. Classification (NCBI taxonomy): domain Eukaryota; kingdom Metazoa; phylum Arthropoda; class Insecta; order Lepidoptera; family Drepanidae; genus Drepana; species Drepana arcuata. The sequence continues at coordinate 252,426 of JACCPG010000584.1, forward strand.
AAGTATCGAAGAAAAGAAGTAGTAATATGTTGCGTTTAGATAAGTTGATAACAGTGTACTACCAAAATGTGAGGGGACTGCGTTCGAAAACCACGCTAGTAGTAAATAACACACCATCAATTCATTCGGATATTATAGCTCTTACAGAAACTTTCCTAGTCAGTTCTGTGTTTGATGGCGAATTATTTCCTGAAGGCTACACTGTCTTAAGAAAGGATAGAGCGGGTGACGTGGGACGGGGAGGTATTCTACTAGCTGTAAGGAATACGTACACTGTACGCCGGCTCACGGATGTGCCCGGGCTCACTGACGACAAAGAACTGTTGTTTGCCATAATTTCTTGGAAAAATTTCAAATTTATGTGTTGTTTAGTATATCTTCCGCCTAGCTATAATGATGAGCAATACTTAAATGTTCTATCATGTATTGAAAATGTTATATGTAAATATTCTTCGCTAGATTTTTTAATATTAGGTGATTTTAATTTGAATTCGTGTAGTGCTTTTGTTAAAACTCAATTTGATTTTTTTAAAGACTTTTGTAAATGTGCTCAGTACAATAATATAGTCAACGATCATGGAGGTATTCTGGACCTGGTGCTGAGTGGATTGCCGGAGGGGAACGTTGCAGTATCATTAAGCGACGAAGACCTAGTTCCACCGGATGCGTATCATCCTCCTCTACGGGTGACAGTGAAGCTGACTCGAAGCCGAGGGCCACCTATACCATTATCACACACTCCACCGCGTCGCAACTCATGCTCAGCAGCCAACTGGAACTTCCGTAAGGCAAACTTTGCATCTCTATATGCTGGTATGGCTCAAATTGACTGGACTGACATGTACAATGAATCTGACATTGACATAGCCGTGGCGATCTTTTATGAGAAATTGAGTGAATGTTTACAAAATAACGTACCAATTAAAAAGTCCATCTTTCAAAGTAGGTATTCATATCCATCGTGGTACACTAATGAAATTATACATAACATCAAAAATAAACATTATAACCACGTCCAGTATAAAAAACACAGAAATTCATTTAATTTAGAATTGTATAGATATTACAGAAGCCATGTAAAATTCTTAATCAAAACAGAGTATGGCCGATACATTAGGTTGATTGAACAAAATATAAATAAAGACCCAACAAAGTTTTGGCAGTATATTAAAAACAGTCGAAGTAATAAAGATAAATGTTGTGAATATGTTTATAATGATGGCATCGTGACGGAACAAGAGGCTGCGGATGCATTTGGTGCGTATTTTAGCTCTGTCTTCCTTAAAAATGTCCCTATCTTGGATGTTGAAGCAGCTCAGCGGAACATACCTCGCGACTATGCCAATGATGCAACTCATGTCTCCATAAAATCCATCTCTCTCAAGGAGCTAAAGCTCGCCTTACGAGACCTTAAGCCCCACGCTGCTGCTGGACCCGATGAAATTCCTCCATTTCTAGTAAAAGATTGCCTATCGGTGCTACAAGATCCATTATTGTATATTTATAATCTATCTCTGGAGTTAGCCAGATACCCTCAACGGTGGAAAACATCGCGAGTAACTCCAGTCCCTAAAAGTGGTGCAGGGAATAACGTAACTTTGCAGAGACCAATAGCGGTGCTTTCAGTACTCGGTAAGTTATTTGAATCCATTATTGACAAGCGCATAAGGCAACAGATCAAAGCGCAATTAGTTGACGAACAGCATGGTTTTAGGGCAGCTCGTTCAACAGCAACTGGTCATATTAATTTTGTTGATTACGTAACTATGGAGATGGACGCAGGTAATCAGATTGATACCGCTTATTTTGATTTCCAAAAGGCTTTTGATATCGTAGATAATGACATTCTTCTCTCTAAGCTTGCATCATTGGGCTTTACACCTAAGCTCCTACATTTTTTTGCGTCATACTTAGAAAACCGCACTCAGTACGTAAGGCTATCAGGGTACGAGTGTGATCTCTACTACACTAGATCGGGTGTAAGTCAAGGTAGTACACTTGGACCAACTCTGTTTGTCATAATGATCAATGATTTGCCGGGGACTGTCAGGACTTGTCACTGCTCACTGTTTGCAGATGACTTGAAACTGTATCTGGCTATAAAGGGGCCCGAGGACTGCATGGCTATACAGAATGATATAGAGGCCGTAGTAGAGTGGAGTGAGCGGAATCACATGCATTTCAATATATCAAAATGCAAAGTGGTAACATTCTCACGTAAACGCAACCCACTACATTTTAATTACCACATAGATGGAGCTCCTTTGGGGCGCGTAGACCAAATACGTGACTTGGGACTGACATTAGACTCGAGACTTGACTTTCACTGCCACATAGAAAATATATGTAAACAAGCCAACAAAATTCTGGGGTTTGTAATGAGGCTATCATCTAATTTTAACGGCTGCAAAGCTGCAATTACTCTGTATAAAGCGTTTGTTCGTAGTAAGCTTGAATACAACGCTTTGGTTTGGGACCCCCATGAAAATAAGTACGGCCTGCATATTGAGCGTGTCCAGAGGAAGTTTGCTCGCTTTTTATACAAAAAGATATTTGGATACTATCCGTACCTATATCCATCGATGTTCGTCTTGGGGATGGTGGGACTGGAAACATTGGAGTTAAGACGCAAGTTTCAACTCCTGATTCATTACTACCACCTCCTGATGAACAAAGTGGACAATCCCAAGGCGTTGGAGCGTGTGGGCCTAGCAGCGGTCCCGAGTCGTTTCCTGATAAATGGTGAGGGCGTGGATGGTCCGCGTCGGCACAGACGACTGTTCGCGGAGCCTCCGGGAGTGCGCACGCGTCGTGCTGCCGCTGCACCTACTCCTAGAGCAGTGGCGTTACTCAACTCGCTACTCGCTCAGCACACGGACCTGGATATCTTCCATGATCGCCCTTCTAAAATTAGCTGTTGCATTTTAAAATTTTTAAACAGTACATAAGTTTATTGTTTATTTAAATTTTATTTTTTCTTCGTGTATAATTATATAATAAGTAACTGCAAATGTAAATATTTAAAATGTAAGTGTTTTGGCTCAGGGCTGTTAACTTATGTTTTTATTGAAATAAATAAATAAATAAATAAATAAATAAATGTCAGAGGAAGTATGAAAATAGCTTGAATGCAGTTGAGATGCGACCTCTTCGAAAAATGTGCGGCGTAACGATATTAGATCAAATGCGCATTGAAGAGATTCGCAAATCAACTGGCGTGAATGAGGGCGTGATTGTAAAGATGAAGAAAGGCATGTTACGTTGGTTTGGACACATAGAAAGGATGAGTGAAGAAAGATTGACGAAACAGATATACAAAGCAAAAGTGTGTGCAAGAAGAGGCAGAGGAAGGCCACGTTCCAACTACCTGTATCAAATAGATCGGACTCTGAAGGACGGGAACGTTAAGAGTACTCGAAACCGACGAGCATGTATGAAGAGACTGATGAATGTGGACGAAGCGAAACAGGTATGTAAGTCTAGAGAGAACTGGCGCTCTATACTCTCTGCCTACCCCGTTAGGGACTTGGCGAGATGATATGTATGTGTGTTCATGTCTTCCCACTAGGGTCCCCTATGGGGTGGGTAGAGGTGTATAACCATACACCCACTTTTCACCGGAGTTTTCCACTCAATTTAGGTGCCAAAGTGACAGATGGCGATTGTACCGCCGTCAGCACTAATATAATACGGGAAGTTCTTTGAATTCCGTCTACAACGGTCTCCTCTCGATGTTCTTTACCGTAAACCTCGTAGTCTGACTAATGACTTTATTTAAGTTCAAAAAACTCATTGTTATAGTTGGGATTCGAATTTGCGGGTGACTACTCGAATAACTACGGCACCACGGTTCTAGTACCTATATATATATATATATCAGCCGAAGTTATGGCGTTGTACACATCTGCCTATCCCTTCCCCCGACCCTCTTGTGGGAAATAGAAATATGTAAAACAATATATAATTAGATTACATGAAAGTGCTAACCACTTGCGTTCTCGAATGTACCATCCGAACTGCCATTGAATATAAGAATTTATAGCCAGTGATTTGCACTGTACGATCGGGTAAAGTTTTTTAATCTGATCGCTTTGTTTACCCCTTCAAGACTTTATTACTACGAGTACCATATCGCACGAGATAGGCAGAGCGCCAGCCTTCTCTAGGCCTTTACTGAATTACTGAATTATATGTATTTGCCTGCGACACAAAGATCGCAAGTTCGAATCCCGACTGTACCAATGAGTTTTTCTGAACTTAAGTACAGTGACTAGTCCACCACGAGCTTTACGGTCAAGGAAAACATCGAGAGGAAACCTGCATACGTCTGCGAAGCAATTCAAAGTATAGTCGTGCTTGAGTAACGGCGATGGACTCGCCATTTGTCACGTTGGCACCTAAATATATCTCTGGCGGAAAGTGGGTGTGTGGGTACTACCTATACACCTCTGCCTACCCCTTCGGGGACCCTTGTGGGAAGGCGTGAGGATAATTATATGTAATATACGATACAGTTAGATCTGTCTCTCTCGTCTCGTTACATTAACGTATATAAGGAGCGTTCCCTCTTTTACGTGGTCTTAAGTTACCACAGACCTCTTTCACTTTGTCCACATTCACAGTCTTCATCATAAAAACACGCCGGTTTTGAGTACTCTTATCTTGAAGAAACTTTGGCAGCGTTATGTCAAAGAATTGAAGAAAGAGATCGTCAGCGTGTCAACGATAATTTTTTTAACTTCTTTAAATTAAAATCTATGGCCCACTGCTGGCCAGAAGGCCGTCCTCCTGTTCTTCCACATCCCACTCGGGCACACCTTTTTTTATATCACTAAGATGGCAAAACTAAGGAGAGCCATGGTGGCCGAGTGGTTCGAGCAGTTGCCTGCGACGCAAAGGTCGCAAGTTCGAATCCCGACTGTACCAATGAGTTTTTCTAAACTTAAGTACAGTGATTAGTCACACCACGAGCTCTACGGTGAAGGAAAACATCGTGAGGAAACCTGCATACGTCTGAGAAGAAATTCAAAGGCGTATGTATAGTCGTGCTTGAGTAACGGCAATGGACTCGCCATCTGTCACGTTAGCACCTAATATACCTCTGGCGGAAAGTGGGTGTGTGGGTATTACCTAAACACCTCTGCCTACCCCTTCGGGGACCCTTGTGGGAAGGCGTGAGGATATATTTTTATATTATATATATATAAGATGGCAAACAAGCATGCCGCCCGCCTGACAGTAAGTGGTTACCGCCGCCTATGGACGCCTGCTACACCAGGGGAATAACTTGCGCGTGGCCGACCCTGCAGGAATCTTTTCATACCCTTCTTGAAGAACTCCATGCTTTCCAGGGAAAACCTCTGCCTAGCTTTTTTAATTAATACCCTTTCCTGTTAGATTATACATACGGTGATTTAATGGCATTTTATTGTTTGCAAAACAAACAAATTTATTTACTTTAAGACATGTATCATTATTTACGTAAGCAATCATATTCAAAGAAATATAATAGCAAAGGTTTTGGAGTCAATCAAAAATATTACAGAAATATAAAACCCTTTATATCGAAAAGCTTTTCGTCGCGAGTGTACCGCCCCACAATCGAGTATCAAGGTTTGCGAGTAACGTAATCCTTTAAATACTTACTTCAAAGTATACAAACTTGTCTATACCTCGTATTGTCTTCAAGTTTTAGGATTGTTGAATGCTTGAAGGTGTTTCGAGGTTAATATAGCGAGATTGATAGAGAGTTGTATAAAGTGACTATTCCAATATAACAAGGGCTGCCTGATCTGCGAAGCCTGAGGTCGCAAGTTCGAGTTACTTTTGCATACTTTTGCAACGCAAACTCTGGCCGACTTATCTCTGGCGGAAAGTGGGTATTACCTATACACCACTGCCTACCCCTTCGGGGACCCTTGTGGGAATGCGTGAGGATATTTAAGTATGAATATTAATATAAATAATTTGTGTTTGTGTAATATAACGTTGCACGAAGCATATGTCAGAACTATGATTTTTTCATATTTACGTTACATAAATATAAAATTCTCTGATATTATTAACTTTTTAAATCTGTTTTCTATTTTATTACGTGAGATATCTCGAGATAAGTCATCGCTGTGTATCATATCATGTTCGTCGCGATCGCTAGGCACCCCGCGGCGTCACCCCCGTCCCCACCTAAGGCGTGGCCAACTATTTCCTCGTTTAATATGTTATAGAGCCTTGCGGAAGGTCGCAGTGAAATGGCAATACGAGTTTTGTGTTGTGTTCTAGCATTACCTACTCGTAAGGTAAATGATCTTGAAATGTTACTTTAGTAAGAGAGGTAGGGCAGGACCTCCACCAGAGCCAAATAACTATTTTTTTTGTGTTTTGTTCCTGCGCGATGAATAAGGTTTCCAATAATGAGTTCCTTAGGGAGGGCGAGAATTGTTATATTGTGTTGGCATCAGAGGGATCAGTCCCAATATGCTGCCAACACTCACCGAACACAGAGTTGCAACACTCAAGTCTTACTTCGGTATCGTGAGCGTAAATTAAGCTACGGTAACCGCTTCCCATAAGGTGGCTAGAAAGCCACATGAAGTATAAAAAAATCCCTTGCCTTCCTTTGCTAATAATACTGTATCTCTTCAAATGACACCAATAGTTTTACAAGCGCCCCAAGGCTGGCCGGAGCAATAGTCGGTAGATCGTCTTTGTAATATAGAAACAATATAATAATACTATTTCGGGGCAATTCCATATAAATTTACTTGAGCCCAAACTTCGCCCAGTTAGGGATCAAGTCAAGGAATAAACTTGTACCATGAACTAAATTATGTACTTACATACCTATTATACCTACATGCGAAAGTTGGTGAGCATGTTTGTAACTCAATCAGGCCAGAACGGCTGAACGGAATTGAATGAAATCTGGCACAGAGATAGAGTATTAGTAGGATTAAGGTAAAAAATTATCTCTATTTCTGGCAACACAATAAGGTCCATAGACCTCACAGACTAATATAAATATTATTATCACTTCAGTACTTCATGTGGCACTTGTCTGAAGAAGCAACTTATTGAGCCGTGGTGGCCGAGTGGTTCGAGCAGTTGCCTGCGACGCAGAGATCGTAAGTTCGAATCCCGACTGTACCAATGAGTTTTTCTGAACTTAAGTACAGTGATTAGTCACACCACGAGCTTTACGGTGTAGGAAAACATCGAGAGGAAACCTGCATACGCTTGAGAAGTAATTCAAAGGCGTATGTATAGTCGTGCTTGAGTAACGTCGACGGACTCGCCATATGTCACGTTGGCACCTAAAATATATCTCTGGCGGAAAGTGGGTGTGAGTGGGTATTAATTACCTTAAGTGATAACCAATGAAATATAATTTTACGAGGATAAGACCGCTGCGTACAAGGAGTTGTAAATAAAGTTCACTTTGCTAGCTAAAATACTTATATCCGCGGCTTAGCTTAACTGAAATTGCCTTGACCTCTTCGCTACCTCCATAGGTACGAATTTTATCTTCATCTTTTACTCTCACCCCTAAATCAGTGGCCCAATAAAGATACCGTAGTTCGACACAAAAAAATATCCATGACAAAGTTGGGACGGATAGAAGGAGATCGTTTCGTCCCACTTACTAGTGTTGTAGACTCAATGTCGTGACAATGGGATACATAAAGTTTCCTCCCCAAAACTAATAAATCATTTATGATCATCAATGTTGTCAAAACATCGGGGTGAAGAGAAAAATACTTTCGTGGCGATATTATTCGACTGTATACTACTTGGCGGTACTTCAAACTTGACGTTGCGGGTTCGATTTCTCCTGAGGGCAGATATTTGCGTGATGAACACGAGTATTTCTACCTTAGTCTTGGATGTCCTATGTATTCATGTATATAGCTATCTATATAAGGAAATATACCGTTGTCTAATTAAAATAACACAAGCTGTGCTGCAATACATCCTCACGCCTTCCCACAAGGGTACGCATAGGCGTATAAGTATTACTCACACTCACATTACACTGGAGATATATTTAAGGTGCCAACGTGACAGATGGCGAGTCCATCGCTGTTTCTCAAGCACGACTATACATTCTTCCTTGAATTATACTACTGAATGTATCCTTCACCGTAAAGCTCTTGGTGCGATGAATTACCTCACGTAGTTTAAAAAAACTTATTATTACATCTCATCAGTCTTTGAACCTATAATATCGCTTTAATTTAAAGAGAATAACACTTCAACCACTCATCTACTCTTCTCATATACTTTTCTTCGAAAACAAAGTAGATATTTCTTCCAAAACTTTCGTAAAAAAAGTACTTTGCTGCTTTGCAATTTGAGACACTTGAGTCAAAGTTTCGAGAATTTATAAGCCCTTTGGGGCACGGACAGGGCACTTAGAACTCCGTTAACGAATAGCGATAATAATTTTGAGTCCTATTAATAATATAATCTATAGCTATATAATCGTGCTTGAGAAACAGCGATAGACTTGGCATTTGTCATTTTGCGAAATATATCGTCAGCGAAAATAGTGTATAACCCATACCATTTTCCCATACTTAAGTACTAATGCTGTAACATAAGAATATTGTTATTGTATACCTAATGATTGGAAAAGAGTAACCATGGAGTTTCTTGCCGGTTCTTCTCCATGGAAACGACCAACCCCAACCGTGCACCTTTTTCGACGTTTTATAAGTCCCCACCTAGGCCTATGTGAAATAGAAATATTTTGATTTTGCATTTGACCTATTACTTCTGAAACCCTTGTAGGTAGGACTGAAGAAGTATGAAACAGACGTAAAATTAACGCATATTTGTCTACAGGCACAATAACGTACTTATATTAGGAAAGGAGCCGTGGTGGCCGAGTGGTTCGAGCAGTTGCCTGCGACGCAAAGGTCGCAAGTTCGAATCCCGACTGTACCAATGAGTTTTTCTAAACTTAAGTACAGTGATTAGTCACACCACGAGCTTTACGGTGAAGGAAAACATCGAGAGGAAACCTGCATACGTCTGAGAAGAAATTCAAAGGCGTATGTATAGTCGTGCTGGAGTAACGGCGATGGACTCGCCATCTGTCACGTTGGCACCTAATATACCTCTGGCGGAAAGTGGGTGTGTGGGTATTACCTATACACCTCTGCCTACCCCTTCGGGGACCCTTGTGGGAAGGCGTGAGGATATATTATATAATAATTAGGAAACGTTGACAAACTTGTCATCTGTCACGCCAGCACCAAAACCACCCATAACCCTGTCGTAGAGAGAACGTTGTAATACCTCAGTGTTTTCGTGGCCAGGATAGTGCGAATATAGTACGAAGAGGCCTATAAAAGTTTCTTATTATAGTCCCCCGAGGCTTGAGCCAAGTAACAACCTTAATATTTGAACACGCGCAAGCCGTCCTGTTTTTATTTTTATCCATTTATTATGTATGTAAACGGACTTGTCCACTTTATTATTCAAATCAAATGCAAAACCGTCCATAAATTTCAAATTGCGGGGTGAGATTTTAATATTGCGTTTTTTACAACAGGATTTCACCGTCCTAAATCAGAGCTAAGGTAATATCGAATACCGCCTACATTTGTGTGCTCAAATGTAGTAGTAGTAGTAGTAGTACTCGTAGTAGTGTAGTTTTTGGTCACTCGTTCGTATGAAAAATACGTATTCATTTATAATAATAATAGTAAATATAAGGGCCATGGTGGCCGAGTGGTTCGAGCAGTTGCCTGCGACGCAAACGTCGCAAGTTCGAATCCCGACTGTACCAATGAGTTATTCTGAACTTAAGTACAGTGATTAGCCACACCACGAGCTTTACGGTGAAGGAAAAATCGAGAGGAAACCTGCATATGTCTGAGAAGAAATTCAAAGGCGTATGTATGTATAGTCGTGCTTGAGTAACGGCGATGGACTCGCTATCTATCACGTTGGCACCTAATATACCTCTGGCGGAAAGTGGGTGTGTGGGTATTACCTATACACCTCTGCCTACCCCTTCGGGGACCCTCGTGGGAAGGCGGAGGATATATTATTATTATTATTAGTAAATATAATTTATTTGAAATAATAATGCATGCATAGTATTAACAGACGTTGTGGCAAAAATGTTGAGCATGTAAATTTAAAGGATAGTTTTTAGTTTCATGTTCAATTTCAATGTGCATCGTATTTTGTTTAGTTATATAGTGTATAGTTGTATTTAGTTCATAAATACCTACCTACGGAAAAAAACGCACGTCAATATTATGTGGCCTAATGCGCGATTCAATCAATGACCACTTAAACATGACATTATGTAACAGACCGTGCCCTGGCGAATGAACTAATAAAATTTTAATTAAAATTAAAATTAATTAAATACATTTCAATGTAAAATCTCCACGCTAGCACCAATTTCCCTTTCAGCTCTTTGAACTAGGCGACTCTTTGGGAGGCGTCAAGAAGGAGCTAGGTTCATTTGTATGGAATCATCCCAAATTATCATTCTCATTATATATCATTATCATGTGTGTGCTAAATTCAAAAATGTTAAATTGTCTAGGCTTGCATACGTGCAGGTAGCTTAGATTCAAATAAAAAATTATCTTCACTCTGAAAAATTCATTGGTAATGTCGAGATACGAGTTTGCAATCTTAGTGTTACAGGCTTGAACCACTCGGCTAGCACGCTTTTGTCGAATCATCGAGAAAAAAATTCGATTTGGAAACCAATTAACTACATCATTAAATAAAAATAATGTATATATATATATATCCTCACGCCTTCCCACAAGGCTCCCCGAAGGGGTAGGCAGAGGTGTATAGGTAATACCTACACACCCCCACCCATTTAATAAAAATAATAGTTTAAAAAAACTAAAAAAATACACTTTTTATAGAAAATCCAACTAAAAAATAGAAAATGATTATTTTAGCGATTATTTTAACGATTATTACGTAGCGTATTATCAAGTTTATCTTTCGAATCAGCATCAGCACCTTTGCTTAGCAGTGCAAAAATGAATATAAAAAATCGCTGATCCTGATTATCCTAGTAAGGATAACGGGTCAAAATGTTTAAAATATTGAATTTTCATCGGTCCTTAATAAGTATGCCAAATTTCGAGTTAATCCGACGTTTTGAAGGGGGTTAAAATCATGTTCAAAGATTCCGTTACATACTAACATACAAACATACTAACATACTAACATACAAACATTCTAACATACATACGTCTCAAGCTAATATAAGCGTATTAATATAAAAAAAAGAATCATTCTCCAAATTTAAAACAACCAAAAAACCAGGCTTATTCGATACTTGGTTACATATCGACTGTAATTCCAAATTTTAAATTCCAGGCTTCAAAAACAACTCAATTTATAGTTAAAAACCAAAAAAATCTTGGCTTATTCGACCCTTGGATAAATATCAGATCTAATTCCAAAATTGAAATTCCGGGCTTGAAATTTATAGACATACCTTTATCATCAGCCCGGAACTCGGCTTCCAGCTCGGCCTTAGTGGGTTCCGGTTCCGGTTTCTTGCTCACCGCCTTCATACTCATGGTCTTCCTTGTCTTATGACCCCTAAACGCTGCTTGGATCTTAGTCGCGGCTTCTTCTTCTGTTGTCGGAGTCTTGTCTCCCTCTTTCTGTTTCTCTTCTGGAACAAAAAACAATCATACTTTCACCCATGTAGTTACGTAAAGAGTATGAAAATATATTGAAAGAAGGATAATTGCTGGTAATCAAAAGCGTGGAAGAAGAGGCAGAGGTCTTCCCACGTTCCAAGTTCCTAGATTAAATCGATCAGTCACTCAATAATGGGAAAGACAAGAAACTCGAAAGACTCGAAACGAGGAGACTCGTAAATGTGGATGAAGCGAAAAACTGGCTCTATAACTTATCTGCCTACCGCATGAGGGATCTGGCGATTTAATATTAATTTCCATAATAAACTACGCTTTGTAACAAGAGCCCCCGAAGGGTTAGGCAGAGGTAACAGATAGTGAGTCCATCGCTGTTTCTCAGGCACTGTTTGCTCTCAATGTTTTGCTTCGCCGTAAAGTTCGTAGTGTAACAAATCGCTATACTTACTTAATTTCTGCAAAACCTCATTGGTACAGACGGGATTTGTCCTAGCAATCTTTGCCTTGACAAACAAGCATGCGGTCCGCCTGATGCTAAGCGCTTACCGCCGCCTATGGACGCTTGCAACGCCAGGAGTATCACTTGCGCGTTGCCAACCCTGACTTGCACCATTCGGCCAACATGGTATATATTTATACGATATTTATTTATTTATTATAATAATATAATATATCCTCACGCCTTCCCACAAGGGTGGTATTTATTAATATGCTATATAAATTAAGTATTCTCTGTTGGATTACATTCGCGTTAACATTCAATCGCTTCGAAGCTGTTCCTTCGTTAACGCAGGCTATTGTTCAGCAAACAATCAACGGAATCATCTTTCCTGCAAGGTAATTTAAGCCTTATACCTTCACGTTATAGGTAGGTTTAGCGTGTGCTTCGTGTGGCTATATCATCGTTAGGCTTTACTAAAGGAATTAGTTGATTAATCACTTCACACGCCTTTGTCCGCGAGTTGAGATCCAAATAGACATTGTTCTCTACAGCGATTTGTTTTCATGTAACCAACACGATATTTATTGCAGGGGCTAATGTAGATTTTTGGACTATTTTTTCTTTCAAATTCACAAATAGGTATGTTTATATAAATATATGTTTACTCCTTGGGGATTTTTGTGGGAAGACGTAAAGTTCCACACACAAAAAAACTTGCCCAGCCCAAAAATTCCCGGTTTATATTCACGCTGAGTCCCTAACTGGGTAGGCAGAGAGTATAGAGCGCCAGTTCCCTCTAGACATACATACCTAATTAATCATCTGTATTTATACAGATATATATATATATATATATATATATATATATATAGATATATCTTCACGACTTCCCACAAGGGTCCCCGAAGGCAGGCAGATGTGTAGGTAGTACCCAATTTCCGCCAGAGATATATTTTAAGTGCGGATGTGACGGCGTGTCCATCGCCGTTGTTAAAGCAGGACTACACTCATACCTTATTTCTTTTCAAACGTACTCAGGTTTCCTCTCGGTGTTTTCTTTCATTGTACTTAAGTTAAAAAAACTCATTGATACAGTAATCGGGCCTTCTATATTATTAGTACGTATATAGTCTGTGATTCTGGAGATAACTGGCGCTCAACTCTGTCTGCTTACCTACTGAGAGTGGCGTGAATATATGTAGGTATTTTAAAAGAAGTGTCAAAAATGTTAGGTAAATTTACCTACCTACCAAATGTATATTCCGACCACGTCTCAGCTCAGACAAAATACCTCTTCCAGTCATTCATTGGTTGGTTAGTAACGTTGAGAAAGGCTTGCATTTTATTGTGGCATAGTAGACTACTGTACCGTGAAACCTATTGTATTTTGTCGGAATTCTAGATGTTTTGAAAAAGCGCTTTGTATTTAAAAACGGTTCGATTCATGCTTTTTGAGACTGTTGATAAAATAAAAAGATTAAAATGTTTGTGAACAGTTTCCAAATTTGAAACTGACAGGAGTTGAAACGACGATAAAGAATATTGTGGTTCTTTTTTAAACGGTTTTATTTACAAATCATTCGTTGCAATCACTCTTTTGCGGAATATATATAACAGTGCTTATCAGAAAAATAGGCCCTCGTGTCGTAATGGCATTACGACAGTCATTTGTTCTTTTTTATAACCAGCCTTTCCACAACGAAAGCATTAGAAATTTAAAAATGGAATTGTGTAAATATTTTGCTATAGCTTAAAATAGTCCATTACCATTTCGAAGACTAGCCGTCCGTCCCACAAACCGCTTAATATTTAGAAGTGTGAATCTTACTTAACAATTGCCGCAACAGACCAACAGACATCTGCGGTCATAATTTTTTATGCCGCCGTAAAACTTATCTTTTACGTTCGGGTCAGTTCAGCTGTGTACCCCACACGCCCTCGGACCTTCGTCGAGGATTATGACGTAAAATGAGTTAAAAATATATGACCTCGTGAACGTGAATTACTCTCACAGTATATTTGATAAGTATATGATACATGGACAGCCGGATGGCCGAGTGGTTAGAGAAGTAGCTTACAACACAGGGATTGCAAGATCGAATCTCGCCTGTATTAAATTATATTTTCTCTAAGTCAGTGGTTAATCACACCACGAGCTTTACAATGAAAGGAAAACATATGAGGAAATCTCCATACATCAAAGACGTATGCATTGTCGTGCTTGATAAATGGCCATGGACTCGCTATCTGTCTCATATACTTGGCTCCGGCGAAAGTTGGGTGTATGGGTACTTCCTACACAGCTGTGCCTACCCCTTTCGGGACCCTTTTGAGAATCAAATAAATTTGTCACGGAGTTAGATTATTAGCTGAATTAACACATGGGATATATTTTATTCAACAAAAAATACTTATGGAATAAAATTTTACGTGGATGAAACCGCAGAGCGCATTCAATAATGTCTATAGCATATGACAATATTCTCGGTTCGTGTAATAGATAATATAAAGAGACGACCATAATGTTATCCTAAACTAGTCATTTTATAACCCTGTCTTCTTTTTACGTTAACAAAGCAAAGAAATAAAGGAAGTCATTATGATTATAGTTATAGTAAACAGTAGGTCGTTATAGGAACTTATTGTAATGGACGACTGGCACGCTATTCCAATATTGACAAGCAATACAGTGCAAAGGAGAATTTCTTGCCAGTAGCCTTGCAAAAGGGAAAGTCTGCTGCTTACCGAAATCTGAAAAAATATAATAAACTAGCGATCCGTCCCGGCTTTGCACGGCTGGCATATTTTTTTTATTAAAGAAAATATAGCCTATGTCACTCAAGGTGAAAGTAGCTTTCCAATGGTGAAAGAATTTTTCAAATCGGTCCAGTACCTTTTGAGCCGATTCGTTACAAACATACTTACATACAAATCTGTCCTCTTTATAATATTAAAGTATAGATAAGTAACGACTGAAGATCGAATAATTAACCAATTAAGCATGTAGATATTTGAAACTTAATATACATATAACTTCAGGTCATTCCGCAGGGTCTCCGAACGAAGGGGTGGGCAGTGGTGTGTAGCACCATATACCCGCTTCTCGCTGGAGGTATATTGACAGATGGCGAGTCTATCGCCTTTT
>JACCPG010000585.1:0-41342 GCA_016069955.1 Drepana arcuata
ACCCTTGTGGGAAGGCGTGAGGATATATTATTATTATTATTATTTTTTATTTGAAATAAGTCTCATATATTACATTTTTAAATATATATATATATATATAAAAAATAATATTATTATTATTATTAGAAAAGTGGCATAAGCAATCTGCGCTCTATCGGCTCTATTCATCAATTCAACGTTTGGTTGAGTATTGTCTACGGACTGACTATCATTGGCTTGCGTTGTGGTTGTCTGTGTTGTCTATATCTTAAATTCATTACCACCCATCTGTGCTAACCGTGTTAACTCACCAAGTCTCAAAACGAATACCTTCTTTGATATTTTTTTACAGTTACTGAAAATTAAGCTTTTGACCGTTAACCATTAAATACTCCGGGCTCCAATATGGTTGATAGAATTGAAATGGCTTTGGACGACATCATAAAAGCCAGCAAAAAAGGTAGAGGCAGTGGTGGAGGTGCTGGAAGAAAATTTGATACTAATAAAAGAGGTGGTCGCGGAGGAGGTCCTGGATTCCGGAATGGTCGCACAGGAGGAGTCTTGAGAGGAAGAAACCGTGGCGGCGTAACCAAGACAACTAATTACTCGAGGGTAAATCAACTAGTTAAATGATTGTAAAATTGCAAATGGCGGACATGAACGCTGTGAAATGACGCATCATCTTTCACATGGTGCAAAAGAAAACTAGCAACGAGTTTCCTGGTTTTTCAAGCTAATGTGTTGTATAGCATTGAAATTTTTATACCGTACCTAATACTCTATTCATGTTTGGATAAAATAAATTCTCACCAACTAGGTATTTAATTTTGTAAAATCCTATGGTGGCTGTTTTAATGTTGATACAATATGGAAACACAGCATCATCTGTTGTTTGGAGGTTCAAGGAGTTTCGACTACAGGCAGAACTACTTGCCGGTAAAGTCATGGCAGTGGCAGATAGCTGGTGGCAGATTGTTCTGTTCCTGCAGCTGTACATGGGCCTGTAGCTGTGAGCAGCATAAAGTTGCACCAAGACTTCATATGTGCCACAGTGAGACAGCAATTTCGTGTATCCTACAAAAGTGGTGGTGTCAGTGATAGTTTTTATGAACACTATTCAAAAGTGTTCATTAGTGAAATTGTTTGGCTGTATTTAGTATTTCTTCATTGTAATTTTCAGTAATTATATGACCAATATAGTTTGTAATGTGATTGTATGGACAATCACAATAAGTCAGTACTTAATAGTATGCTGTACACCATGAGTGTTACCATATTACAAGTGGCATAGAGTGGCCAGCTGGCAAACTCTATGAAGGACGACCTATTTCAGGGTGATGTTAACAGCACATGGAAACATGACATGTTCAATGAATTTGGTGAAAGGAAGCTTCAAAGAAGTGGAGCCATCACAACAGGGCCCACTAAACTACTAGTTTCAAACCTGGACTTTGGAGTGTCAGACTCTGACATACAGGAGCTGTTTTCAGAATTTGGCATTCTAAAGAGTGCTGCTGTCCACTATGACCGCTCAGGAAGATCTTTAGGTGGGTTGACTATATCAATGTGATACATAATTATTTTCATCACTATCATAATAATTTGTTTGAACTTAAACATATCAATATGTATGTAAATATAAACACAATTTCAGGTACTGCTGATGTTGTGTTTGAAAGAAGAGCAGATGCTTTAAAAGCTATGAAGCAATACAATGGAGTGCCACTTGATGGTAGGGCAATGAACATTCAACTAGCAACATCCGAAATCACAAGCTTCAAAACTGAAGAAAGACCTCGCCTTGGAGGAGGAGGGAGTGGGCCAGTGAGACGAAATTCCAATAGAGGTAATTATTTTTCCTTCAGAGATGCAATAAATATGTGTTAGGTAGTAATGTGGATGTATAATACACTGAACTCATTAAAGAAATAGTTAATGACATGTATAAACGTGATATGAATTATTTCTTTGTAATCTTAACATTCTAAATTGGTACATGAGAAAACAAAAAGCCATTATTAAGTATCAGCTTGATCACACTCCAAAATCAGCTTATCATGATTCAGGTTAGTAGTCTATGCTGAAACATAAGGGATGTGTGCAAGAATTAGTATGTACTGCAAAATTTTCACTATCTACAATACTCCAATTGTTAATCACATCTATAATTCAGTAAATGTATTGTTGTTATAAAAATGGCATATATTATATTACAGGTGGCAATAGAAGTCCAGCAGCTGGGGTGGTCCCTCGTGGAGGTGCTCGTCGTGGACGTGGTGGTGGTGCAGGTCGTGGGAAGCGCCCTGTCCCCACTGCAGAACAACTAGATGCTGAGTTGGATGCTTATGTTAAAGAAATCAAGTAGTGAGAGTGGAATTGAAGTGCTACAGACAATTTCTTATGATGGACTACATTTAAGTGTAAAATAATAATGATAATATAGGTAACTATATTGATAGAAATAAAGTGAAATAATATTAAACAATTTGGTTCACTGACGCAAACTACTAATTGTGTTTAAAGAAAAATTTTAATAAACAAAATTTGACAAGAGCACAATTTCATTATTTCAGCCAAAAGCTCTTTCTCCAGAAAAAAAACGTGTGCATTTGTGCAGCAAACAATGCATTTGATCTACCATAGGCCATATTGTTAGGCAAATAGAAACTATTTGCTTATTAACAATAAATTTACTGGAATCTGTGACAGTCTATGACTGTCTCTAGTGAAAAATATAGTCTTAAGCTTTGTGCTGTGTTAAGCCCATGTAAAGCTCGTGCTCTTAGCATTGGTGCGAAAACCGATAATTTGTTTATCGGTTTTCTACATGTATATGTTTTGCTACATGTATATCAGGATAAGTGTCTAGAAGAGCGTTGCGTGCGGAGAGAGTACAGGGGACGGAGGAACGTGCTTGTACGACTGTAGCTCGCGGGCATAGATAACAGTTTGTGCTCACTACTACGTACTGCGCGTCTAGTTCGTCGGGTGCAGAAACCATAGTAGTCTGGCAGGAACGGCACAGTTCCCCCATGAAGGACAGGAGAAATAGTAGTCTGGACAGGACCATCAGTGTGATCATGGATAATAACAGTAGTCTATGAGTGTGATCATAAATTGTTTTAAGAATCTACCATCTGGTCACGTTCTCTCCCGACTATAACCATGGATGTACATATGTTCATATGAAACATTCGTCTAGGTTCTACAATAACCAAACGCCACGTTAAAATTTTGTCTACCATTCATGTTATTTGTCACACTATTTTTAGTGGAGAGTGGTTATTTGTAAAAAAATTGAAGTGAAAATTAGGTACGTAGGTATGCATAGAAACAGTATCAAAGACTACTATTTAATAACAGTATGCCGAGAGCCGTAGTAGGCGAGTGGTTTGGGTATGGCTGTGTTTGAGAAACTGCGAACCGATTCGCTGAGTCATGTTAGCACTTTATATATATATATATCCGGTGAAACCGGACCGTCTACTCCTTTTGCTCAAAGGAGTAGACGGTTCCTTATGGAATGTCCTAAAGATCTATATAAAGAGACGGTATCACCAGTATTTTTGTTACGTATAAAAACAAGGGTTTGTTTGAAATCCAGCAGCGAGTTTTATAATTTCTGTAGGTGCTATGAGGATTAGTGTATTGCAATTACGGGAATCACGCTGAAAAATTTGAATTTCACGGTGCCACTTAAATCGTATTATTCGTATGTCATATTGTACAGTGAGGTTCCATTGAAGAACCGATGAAAAGAAACAGAGAAGTTATTTAAATCTTTTTCTAATTAGGATTGCTATTCAGAAATCCAAGATGTATAGAAGTACATACCTACGATGGAAGGACTAAAATCTATTAAGAAGAAATTAGTTCTTAGATTGACCGTGGAGGTGACTTAAAGACTAGTATCCACCTCATTTAAATATTTCAACAAATCTGTCTGTCTGTGCGATGCGATCTGTCTTCTGTCATACATCAACAACCGAAACTCGCCGAAACGAAGCATGCCGAGTAGATTTGTTTTATGACAAAATCCCTTATTTGAATTGTGTTGATATCGGCTGTTTCTATTCGAATTAAATTATATTAGTATTTGATTCGTATAATCCCTTTAAAAATAACAAGATGAGTTTATCAGGTAGGTACCACCCATTATTTTGTTTATCATCACTAACTTAATTTTTACCTGCAGCTTTGCTCTCGTTTATGTAGATGGTTTTTCGGGATGTTACATTTACTTCTGATATATATCAAGCTCCCATTCCGGTTTTGTGTTCCAATTTATACATGACAATATGCCGAGATGTTGTAGAACGACCATTTGTGTGAAAGTCTATTTTTTTTCTATTCCTCCGGAATTGGCCTTTATTACCCTATATTATTTTCTATACGCTTAACAATGTGTGTTAAAATATATGAAAGCTATATACACAAACAAACTCATTTTCGAATTTATACAATAAAGTAGGTAAACATGACTCAATTTAACACAAAGAAAGATTTGATTGATAAGGATGGCCTATCTTGTAGACCTTATGAGGATTCTTATTTCTATAGATGAAATCTTCAAAGTCAATAAATATACCAGCTACTGAGATATCTTAATTGTCGTTCCACCTAAAACATTTTGCACCATTGATGCAACACATAATATTATGCAAATGGGTCCTTAAATATCAGCGGCATTTCGGTGCTGGATGCCTTGGGACCCAGGAAAGTAAAAACATGTTAGTGTGTGAAGTAACACTTAGTTGGGTACCCAAATATGTGGTATAAATTTACATTATAACCTCAGGCTTAATATCATGTGATGCAGATTCAATAAAAGTTAATTTTTAATTTGTGGTTGATTTTGTTCTGCAAATTTTGGTAGATCCATCTACAGATGATGATTCAAGCAGTGATGAAGGATCAGTTCCAGCAAAAAGGTCCAGATTAGATACATATGGTGCATCTTCTACCACATCTCATGGCTCTGGTTAGTAAATATACACCTAGATTTAAATCTACCCATTAACCATTTATTGAGAAATAACTGTGATGTAACTGTTGTCACAAAAATATGATGAAAGAGAAAGATGCATATTAATTTTATTCTTACATACCAGTACCCCATGTCTCATCATGGTGTTGGTGAATATTATATTGTAAGTACAGATATCCAGGATATATAATACACAAGATAATTATAAATGTAGTTTATATTTATCATGCTCTTGTATTTCCATACTTTATATAGTAGTGAAGTGCTATAAGCAGATAAAAAGACAAAAATATAAACATCTATAAATGATTTTATAACTAATCAAGAGTAAAATGGGTCACCATAGAAAGTTGGTATTGATGTTAAGACAATGAAAAATAGGCTGCATAAAATAAGTACCTTCATACATAATTTTCTAATTATTGTGGTATATGGATTAAACTGTGATATTGGTATGTTGACACATTGAAAGAAATTATGCCAGTAATTTATAATTATATTGAAATATTTCAGTATTACAAGAATCTGATGATGAAACGGAAACTCTAAACACAAAGAAAGGGCAAAAAGCCACAAAAGTGAGGACAAATAATTCAGATATTAGGTTAAGCACTAATAGTTTGAGTGAAAACTGTTCATCCCCCAATGATCAATATGATGACTACCGGCCCACATTTGATGAAAGCGATCCAGAGTCTGGAGATGTTCCAGCTCGACCGACCTTTGGCTCAAGTGATAAGGATAAGAGCAATCATTTCCAAAATCAAGACGTTGATGAATCAATCCAGGGTGAATATTCTGAAAAATCGAAACGTATGATGAGTAATATGGGTTTTAGACCAGGTAAAGGTCTAGGAAAATTTGAGCATGGCAGGATAGAACCAATTGAGGCCTCAACCCAAAAAGGTCGCAGAGGTTTTGGCTTGAAACCTTCTACTGTTGGTGATGTTCCACAAGATTTTAAGTGGTCACCAGATGAATCTAAGCCAGAGGCGAAGGAAGAAGTTGTGCGTATTTTTTTATTTTGCAACTAATTTAACATTGTGAATCATTTTTATTAAATGTAACAATTTTTTTTCACAGTCATGGATTGAACCTTCCAAAGAAGAACCACTGTCAGGAGATCAGCTAGAAGACTGGCTCCAAAGAGGTCCAAAGAAATTAACCATTGATGATGAAACAAATTTTGTTACATCCCATATCTTGAGAGGCGTGTTAAATGCTAAAGTAATGATTTACCATGGTTCCCACTTTTTATTGTAAATGTACATAAGTAGTTGCTATTTAAAAAAATATATATTTCAGACAATTTTTGACAGTTTGGATGATGAGGATCTGAGACATGCCCGTTTCCGTAGTAATCCATATGAAACTATTGGTGCTATAAAATTTTTGAATAGAGCAGCTGTTAAAATGGCTAATCTGGATGCCATATTTGATTTTATGTTCACCAAACCAAGAAAGCTTAATGGTGAAAGTGCTGTGGACAAGAATGAGATTTTATACTTTGCCGATGTGTGTGCTGGCCCTGGTGGATTCTCAGAGTACGTGTTATACCGTCGCGGTTGGCGGGCTAAAGGTAGCTAATATTACAAAAAAAATTGCTAATAAATAATATCCTCACGCCTTCCCACAAGGGTCCCCGAAGGGGTAGGCAGAGGTGTATAGGTAACACCCACACACCCACTTTCCGCCAGAGGTATATTAGGTGCCAACGTGACAGATGGCGAGTCCATCGCCGTTACTCAAGCACGACTATACATACGCCTTTGAATTTCTTCTCAGACGTATGCAGGTTTCCTCTCGATGTTTTCCTTCACCGTAAAGCTCGTGGTGTGACTAATATACTTAATATAATACTAAAGTTCAGAAAAACTCATTGGTACAGTCGGGATTCGAACTTGCGACCTTTGCCTCGCAGGCAACTGCTCAAACCACTCGGCCACCACTGCCTTTCAAAATAACTTGCAATAATTTTTATCTGTTGGTCTTTTATTTTAGGATTTGGATTCACTTTGAAGGGCTCAAATGACTTCAAACTGTCAGATTTTTATGCTGGAACACCTGAAACATTTAACCCATATTATGGTGTAAAGGAGGATGGTAATGTATTTGACCCTGCTAACTTGTCGTCATTAAAAGACCATGTGTTACAGCAGACTGATGACAAGGGTGTACATTTCCTTATGGCTGATGGTGTAAGTTCACTGCATCCTTATTGAAGTTTACTTATCTTACATGCATACATAAGTTAACACTGAGAAACTCACGGGTGAGAAAGTAGTGCGCTAGTTTTCCGTAGTCTTACAGACCACTCCCGCTTTAAATCCACTTTGAACATTCCATACATATATATGCTTGCCAGATTAGTACTCTATACGTTCCAGTCCCGTAGTGTTCGATCGCTTTAACCGTGCTATTTATTTTCATTGGTTAGGCAGAATAAGTAGTGCCAGTTGCCTAGATTTATAGACTCCTTTGTTCACATCCATCTTTGATCAGTTCCTATATACATATATATACTCGCCAGTTTCGACTACTGTTTATGTTCCCATCCCTGAGTGTTCAATTGATTTAAATTCCTTAGTATAATTAAAATGTATCTTAACTTTCCAGGGATTTTCTGTGGAAGGTCAAGAAAACATACAAGAGATACTCTCAAAGCAACTGTACCTGTGTCAGTGTTTGGCAGCCTTAATGCTTGTGAGAACTGGTGGCCATTTTGTTGTGAAACTGTTTGATGTATTCACTTTGTTTAGTGTTGGTTTAATTTACATCATGTACAGGTGTTTTGAAAAAGGTAAATAAATAATAATATCAACATAATCATAATCATAATTCTTTATTGCTATTCCACTTACAATAATATCACGATAATATCAGGGTATACAGTGGACCCTGTGGGGCACAGCAACTTATGAGAGGGACACAAATTATAAAAAGGGGAACAACATAGACATAATAATTTTTTACATATACTTTTTACTTAGTTCTTGTAATGATTTTCAGTTAGCATCCATAAACCTGTTACTTCAAGGCCAGCCAATTCAGAAAGATATTTAATATGCATGTGGAAAAAAATGGGAGCATCTTCAGCTGAACAACATCTATTTTGTGTCAACTCTATGCTGTGGAATGGGGGAGAAGATGTAACAGAGCTAGTCCCTCTAAGTGTCATTCAAGATGACAGAGCCTTCTATGAATACATTTACAACAGTAATTGTGTGTATGTATCTCATCTCAACTCTACTCTACTAATCTACTCTCTACTACTCTACTAATACACATATCGCCGCAACACTTAAAGATAATACAGTCAAGTCTATAAAACCTATTTTCGCTTCATCCACATAAATCAATCTCTTCAAAGAAGTTCCCATTTTTTACGAAAAGGTGTTTCACGAATCTCTTTAAGCTTAATTGTATATTGTGTCAAGTTTAGTTTTTTTAACACATGCAGACTTGGCGAGAGGCAGATAAAAAATTTGCTCAAAATTGCTGCATTCAGTAAAGATAAAAGTCTGAAGGAAACAACTCAGGCTGAAATGAAAGATCAGTGCTTAAAGTTGTGGCAAGTAAGTAAATTTTGTGATAAGTAATTGATATTTGTATATTAATAATAATTATTACATAAACAACAGGTTTGTTTTGTACCATAAACCACTCTAATTCTCCTCCTTTGAGTTTCATGGGTATCTACAAAATATCCAGAGATATTTTGGGTTGCGTTCTCCACTGCAAAGGTTTCTGTAAAAATAGTGCCCATACCATTGTGTAACCCAGGGATTCAGTTACTGTTCTAGCTAAAGTATGTATATCAGTTGGCAAATTCCAGCTACCAGATGAAGTGAGGACACAGCCAGAAAGATTAAGTGCTGATGACACCTTAAAGAGCATCCTAGCTTTGATGAAGAAGCCTCTACCAGAAGCCCACAGTAATCACGTATTTAGATCGACTGTGTTAAACTCACCATCGGAGTACTTGGAAGCAAGAGCGGACTTAGATAAATTTAAAAATGTTTACGACTGGCACTTAATGTTCCTTAGCAGCGGCAAAAACAGTCCGAGCTTGAAGATCTTTATAGGTAATTTACTGTTGCTTTGGACACCAAAGATCTAGTTCTAGTAATACATTAGTTGCAATTAATTTTTATTTGGTTCTAGGTTGCGGAGGGAAGCAGGTATTCCAGTTGGAAACAAATTCATGGAGAAGTGTACCGGATCTGCATATAGTGATGCCAGCTAAAACATTGGTCTATGGGGAGGTAAGATATACATCTTTATTTTAAACCATTTCGTCGTAATCAATTGTTTCCACTAAAACTGAATACATAACTAAATTGCATTTCAGATAGTGAAGGAATATCGCGGGCAGGGTAATAATCAGATTTACAGCAAAGCTTTACATATCGTGGATGCAATGATGTTGGGCGGAGTCGACATATCGTACATGTCTTTATCTGAAAGGTTTGGCGTTTTCTTATGATTTGTAAACAATGTGTATAGCTGACGTACTTTGCTCGTTGGGTGAACCAGTTACCTTACTCAAATAAAATCTATTTTTAAATTTTCAGGATCGTACAGTGTAACTTATTTTGCACTGCTTTGAATAAACCTTTCGATAATCGACCTCTTCCCCTGAGGTGCAAAAGGTTATACAGCATGGAACAATTTCCGTCTGTCGTAAATAATTTGGAGTACCGGTCTATGAAGATGGTGAAGAAAGCCGTCACTATCAATACTCCAAACAGAATGAATAGAGATGATATGTTCTATGTTGTTGGTTCTGTATTGTTCCTTAAGGAAATAAAAGGTATTAAATAAGCCCAGCATTGTATTCATAGTGCTATGATTAGGCATAGATATATTTAAAATATGAATATGATTCAAGAGTTTCCACAGAACACAGGCTTTTAGTTTGAGACTGGTTATTTTTAAGTGGAATATGTTGCAAAAATATTGTTGAATATGATTGACTAGCTGTCCCGCCCAGCTTCGCTCGGGTGAAAAAGTTAAATTGCCCGTAGCACGATCGCAGCGCCACCTATCGGGTCCAATTTAATATAGCCTATGTTACTCGTGGATAATGTAGCTTTCGAATGGTGAAAGAATTTTTAAAATCGGTCCAGTAGTTTTTGAGCCTATTCATTACAACCAAACAAACAAACAAAGTTTTCCTCTTTATAATATTAGTGTAGATAAATAAACTTTTTTTAACTTCAGAACCGTGGAGCGCGCA
The DNA here is from genome assembly GCA_016069955.1 of Drepana arcuata. Classification (NCBI taxonomy): domain Eukaryota; kingdom Metazoa; phylum Arthropoda; class Insecta; order Lepidoptera; family Drepanidae; genus Drepana; species Drepana arcuata. Next base: position 10,206 of record JACCPG010000585.1, read on the forward strand.
GATGTCAAAAAGAAGTGGTTGCAAGTATTACTACTGCATTGGCCGAGACAAGAAACCACGTAGTGAATATTACATCCCAGACGATGCTCGGCTGAACATGACGAGTACATACTGTAGCCGCATTATGTGGCCCTGGGAGCCGGCGGCCAGCGCAGTGTTAGACGGTGCGCCGCACCAGGGTGTGTCGCGGGCTCAGCTTGAAGAATATATTGCCCAAAATATTAAGAGATAAAACTGTTTAAGTTCACCACTACCTATTTTATTTCTACCTTATCCATTTGCGCGTATTATAGTATTCTTTGTTGTAACCTTCATCTAGCTAAATTTGCCATTTTCTCTTAAATCATTCTAATATTTAAATGTATAATTTGTTTAAGATTACATCTACATCATATTCACCTATCCCCATTGGTATTTTTCAATAATGGTGCCAATTGTATACCATGAAAAATAATGAGCTACGAAAAATGTATTATAGGTAAACTTATCATTTATAGATTTCAGTAGACGTAGTAACTGTGCATACTCAACAATGAACAATTACCTGGCTGTCCATGGTGATAAGATACATTCGAAACTGGACTTAAGCAGGAGCTAAGCTAAGCCGAGCAGTTAGTTATATTGTGATCGTAAGCAATTTTGGTGATAAATTGGCAGTAAAGTCCCATTGACTGACCGATTTATGCGGATAACGTAATAAATGCCTTTATTAAACTGTTAAGTGAAGATTGTATTGTAGTACATACAAGACTAAAAGTATATTTATTACTGCCGCTGTTTAAATGAATGCCAAGTGTTTCAATGAAGACTGAAAGACTACTATCCATGCTTTGAATAAATATGACAAGAATCGTATTCTTTGGTTGACAAATATAATACTATAATCTATGGTTGACAGACAGCATAGAAACCGTCAACTTCGAATATAATTAAATAATGCAACGAAATTGATAACTTGAAAGATTCTGTTTAAAACTACTTAAATAAAGCCAAAAACTGAGTCACTCCGTAAAAATGACTGTTGGCGAAAACAGTAAAAACTTGCCATGGTATGACTGTTTATTTTAATGTTTTAAATTACCGGCATAATTAATCCTAATATTTTTTATAAACTTTTTATTTGCCTGTTTGATGAGTGACGACCATGATAATATTTAACTCTACACTCTCTTCCTACATTTATAGCTTTGTAGCTATTCTAGAGAAGCTGGATAATGTATTATCCTCAAAGTATTGATTATTTATAACTAGAAAAAAAAATCTTAATGAGTCTTTGGGCTGTTATTAAGAAGTTATTACATTGTTACAAACTATTCTACACAATTTTGTTAAAAATAAAGCACAGTATTGCCTCTTTTACCAAACATCTTATATATTTACATCTGATTGAGTAAATGTATTACCTCAGTATCTTTTACACTGTATAGCTTAAGACACTTAGCACTTGTGTACATCTACAACTGATTGAATAGTCAGTTCTAAAAATTGTACTTCATTTTAGGGTTGAAAAATATCGGCCTTCTAAACTAGAAGATTTGGTATCCCATGATGACATTATTAACACAAGTAAGTCTTCTTTTACTACTGCTTTTACTACTGCCGCTCTTAATAGGTACAATGTAAATGCCTGAAGTCAATGCCCATACTTAAGGTAAGGTAAGATAAGGTATGTTGGCCTTTATTATGTGGCATTGTGCTATGGGAACTAGACAAGATATACATGTGAATACTAGACAATAATATAGTATACCTACATAGGTAGGTCCATCAAACAAATCACACACACTGCAACCTCAAGCTTCACAGTCAGCACTTGTATCACCTAGTTACCCCTATTACTATCAATCTTCTAATCTTCTTCTACAATCTTTTATTAATAATGTATTATCTATACAAATAATACAGTTCCTTGAATGACAGACAACAAACAAACCTGTTTCTTCAAATGTATGCAGGATGGGTACAAATATATTTTATACAAAATTCTGTTTTAGTAAATCAGTTCATGAAGGAGAATCAACTGCCTCACTTGCTTTTCTATGGGCCTCCGGGAACAGGCAAAACATCCACTATACTTGCTTGTGCAAGGCAATTGTATACTCCACAGCAATTCAACTCAATGGTAAGCAACACAATTTTAAATCTTAGATGTGATAATATTTTTATTTATAACTTGATTCATATTTTTAGTTATACTTGTAAACTAGTTTTGGCATTCAAAGGAGACATATTATAATTATGAATTGCTTGGATCAGTCATTTGTTAAGCATTTTATTGTTCTTGATAATCCCTTTAAATTTTTTTATAAATTTCAGGTGTTAGAGTTGAATGCTTCAGATGACCGTGGTATTGGTATAGTGCGAGGTCAAATCCTCAGCTTTGCTTCAACAAGAACTATATTCAAGGCAGGGCCAAAACTAATTATATTGGATGAAGCGGATGCAATGACTAATGATGCTCAGAATGCACTAAGACGAAGTAAGCTTACCACAAATACTACCTACATCTTCAATCTTACATATTCTGTTGATGAAACTATCTCACTCTATGGCAGAAGAGTAACCCAGGAAGGTTACTCCCACAGATTAAGCAAGAGGCAGGAAAATGTTATCATATTAGGGGTATTAAAGTTGCTCACAATCTGTGCTAAAAACCTCAACATCTTGTACATGATCCCTGGGTGTGTAACATGGATCTTCCAATACCACCAACTTATAGATCGTAGCCAAATAAAACCTAGTTACTTCGTTTTCCTTATAACATCATCTTTAAGGGTCACTTGCAATTGGCTAAGCTTAAGCTTAAGCTAAGCATGTGGCTTAACCTTAACTTGAGTTCTACCGCTAGTATAACGGATAGTGTTCTGATGATTTTTTTGACACGGTGCCTACGCATATTCTCTACCACCGCACCTCTCGCCATCGACGGGGAATTCATCCCCAAACCTTGGAAACACAAAGGTTTCGCACTGCGCGGTTTCGAAGGAGTTCCTTTCCGCGAATACTAAGGCTGTGAAATGAACTCTCCGTTGAGGTTTTCCCTAGCGAGTACAGCATGGAGTTCTTCAAGTAGCGTGTGAAAAGATGCTTGCAGGTCGGCACGAGTGATACCCTGGTATTGCGAGCGTCAATAGGCGGCGGTAACCGTTTACCATCAGGCGGGCGGCGTGCTTGTTGCGCGGGCCACTCCAGTGGTATAAAAAAATAATTTCGCTATGTTACCTGTATTCCATAATATCAGCTGTATAAATGTTGTTGCCATGACTATTTAAGCCAAAACAAAAGCGGTTCTCATTCCATTTGGACATGGACTTGTTACATTTAAGTTTTAATAACTGTATTAAAATGTTATTAGACGCAAGTTCATTTAAATGACACCAATACGGAATAAATATTTTACGCAATTAAGTTAAAATGTCTGACAGTGAAGATGAAGTACAAAGTAGAACAATTAAAATTACTCTTGTCGGCGAACCTCGTACTGGTAAGGTAAGTACCGAACTCTGTTATTTTTGTTTTATACATCATATTGGAAAGCTACATTTGTATTATCAACGCTAAAAGAAAATTACATAAAACATGTCAAAAGCACACTGTTCATGAGCGCAGTGGTTAGGGTGGCTTATATTGAAATACAAACATAATATGTATGTAGATGTACTGTCGCAAAAAAAAACTCGTAATAAGGTAACTTTTTAATACGGAACGCTTAATAAAAGCTATAGATATTGAATATCTGTCACAATAGATGGATAAATAAAAGTCTTATTTAAGTCTAGACTCTAGACGATGCATTTGACTGCTTCAGACAGGTTTATCAGACTTCCATAAATCTTTCACGTCTTTCACGTATTGGAGGTCCAGGCACATTATGATGAAGGGGCTTATATGACTTGACAGAGCACTATTTTGTAGATCATGAAAAGTGAGTAGATAAGCAATGTTCTAGATGTAAGCGCATGCAAAAGTCAGTAAGCAAGTAGCTGTAGAAGTCAGTGATTGTTGTACGATATAGATTTATTTTTAAATCAAAATGCTTTTTCATACTGAATATTTGTTAGCGTTTGGTGATCTGGTAGGAACTAGGCGACTCCTGATCGAATAGCCTTGGTGACGTGCCCAGAGTGCTCAGTTGGAAAGAGAGGCTTGATTGTGGTTGTATCTTAATCACATAATTATTATATAGGCGTTGTGATTTGTAGAGTAGCTTGTGCAACCGGTACCTGTCGGGCGGCGGGGTGGGCGCGGGGGCGGGCGCGGGCACGCAGGGCGCGGAGGTGAGGGCGGGCCAGTGCGGCGGCGTGCGCCCGCCCGCGCCACTGCTGCTGTGCGACGTGGCCGGCGCGGCGCTGCACACCGCCATGCTGCCCAACTACCTTTACGGCACCGATGTCAGTGTACCCCGCATACTTACTTAAACGTTCTATGTATGTACTAACTGTGCACAGATGTAAAATTTGATATCGTTATCTGTTCGTGCATCTAATTACGTTTAGCCATTCTGGCGTGCTTGAGTAACAAACGTCCTCACAAACTGTGGCGTTTAAGTAAGAGGTAGAACTAGCCGTGCCCCGCTGTTTCACCCGCGTTAAAATCGTTATCATTTGTATATAGATAAGTACTTTTATCTAGATGTATTTTCAAAGAAAAACATATCGTTTGTGTTAACCCAGCTAACAAGCGATCTCTGTGCCAAAGTTCATTCAATTCCGTTCTGCCGTTCTGGCGTGATTAAGTGACAAACATCCATACATACTAACTTTTGCATTTATAATATTCGTAGGCTATTGGGTAGATAAAAATCACATCATATATAATAGTAAGCACTCGCAGTATGTGATGGGAACGTCAAGAGACCTAGAAACAGGCGAGTATGTATGAATGTTGATCCAGATGTCTAGAGAAAACTGGCGCTCTAAACATATTTGTTACATATTCTCTCTGTTATTGAATACGCTTTTCGCATGTTGATGTCTTACTTGTTATGTTTTCAGATTGTGCTATTCGTATATGATGTGACAAATCTGCAAAGTTTTGACAAGTTGACCACTTGGATTGAAGTGGTGAGAGATATATTTGAGCATGAAACCAATAAGCCCTTGTTGGCGTTATTTGGCAATAAATCCGACATGGAGCACCAACGCGCCGTGCGACTGTCGTGCGTGCAGAAGGTCGCTTCTGAGTATCTGCTGGAGACATACAAGGGGTCTGCCAGGACTGGGGAAATGGTACCAACTTATTGATACCTATACCTACCTAAGCTGGACTCGCATTTGATCCTAATAATACCTATTGACTTAGTGTTAAATCAAACCGATCGGACGTACAAGGTCGGGATCGTCAAGAGTACTCGAAACCGACGAGCAAGTACGAAAAGGCTGATGAATGTGGACGAAGCGAAAGAGGTATGTAAGTCTAGAGAGAACTGAGGCTTTGTACTCTCTGCCTACCCCGATAGGGACTCGGCGATGTATGTATGACATAGTGTTAAATTCCCACAAGCTGTTCTTGGCAATATAAATGATTATTAGACGTGGATGGATCGCCATGGGATGTCAGACTACCGTGTGATTGGTTGCAGGTTAATAGTGCGTTCACGAATCTAGTCGCCCGCGTGCTCGGCGTGCAGGCGCGCGTCTCGGCGACCCCGCGCCCGCCGCGCGCCGCCGCCAGCGGACACGCGCACACACACGGACGGGGGCAAACACACGGACACACACTCATCATGAACAGGAAAGCTCTCAGGAAGATACAGAGATCGGCCTCCTCCACTGTTTGCTCTTTACAATAAACACTCGATACAATTGTGGTTTTGTTTTATATTGAACTAGATGCTAAACTTACTGCCCCGCCGTTTTAATCGCGTAACAAAATCTAATTTTCATTCTCAATTGAAAGTAAACTAAATTACAGTACGAACATTTCAACATGTATGTGTTTCAATGTGTACACCAACACATTCATGTATGCATTTAAAAAATGAAAAGTGTTCGTCATATTATCTTTGTATGGTCTCGGTACCTGTATCTCGAATTAAAATTAGTGTAACAAACCTATTTCAGTAATTGAGAAATACACGGAGAATGTCCGCTTCTGCATAATTTGCAACTATTTGGGCAAGATAATCCCTGCGCTGCAGTCGCGGTGCACGAGGTTCCGCTTCGCGCCACTGCTGCCCGCACAGATCCTGCCCCGGCTTAAGGAGATCGCGGCGGCCGAGGGGTACGCATATATCTACATTACTGTTTACTACTATATTTTACATAGATAAGTGTACACATGGTAATATGTCTCATAGTTTAGAATTCTTAGCCTAATGTAGCCAAAGTTTCATACACTTTGGCTACTTTGGCTACATTAATATATCCTCACGCCTTCCCACAAGGGTCCCCGAAGGTGTAGGCAGAGGTGTATAGGTAATACCCACACACCCACTTTCCGCCAGAGGTATATTAGGTGCCAACGTAACAGATGGCGAGTCCATCGCCGTAAAAGTTTGAAATGTGTGCACGCTGCTAATCTCATATGTTGACTGGAACAAAAATCTCCTTGCAAGTATTGCATGGAACTAAATTCCGTAGATATTTTCTACCAGATAGAGCGTATTATTGTATGAGCGACTTTTCGGGATATTTATCTATTTAATTATTCATGACGGTATCGCACATGACCTATTTCATACACATTCCTTGTAAGTCAGGAATAGCATTGGGGACTTTTCTAGGGAGCTATATTTAAGTATACATTTAATACTTTGTAGGATTTTTATTACTGCAAGTATCGTACGGGTAGTTCTCCGTAGGCAGTCAGGCGCAATGGTATAAGGCTGCAGTTATCAGGAGTGGTGGTGTGTGGTTGCAGCGTGAGTATATCAGCGGACGGCGAGCAGGCGCTGCTGCGGCTGGCGGGCGGCGACATGCGCAAGGTGCTGAACACGCTGCAGAGCACGTGGCTGGCGCAGCGCGGGGCCGCCGTCAGCGAGGTGGCCGTCTACACCTGCGTGGGACACCCGCTCAAATCAGACATCAACAACATACTCACCTGGCTGCTCAACGAGGATGACTTTGCGACCTGCTTCAACAGTATCCTTTTCGCGCTTCACTTCTAGTTGCTCCGAACTCGGACTCGATGCGAAGAGGATCACGAAAATGTTAAATTCTTAAATACTTACATATCACGCCGAGTCCGTGACAAGGTAGTCTATGATGCGCTGGCAGGTGAATGGAAGGTGATTATGAATGAGTGTCTGGCATACGCAGAAAGAATGCCATCTTCTTCTCGGTAATACATTTATATTAACCTTATTTATTATTACTCATATGTATTCTTTTTAACTTATACCTCCACATTAGCGTAAATGACGACGTTGTCGTGCTAATTGTAATATAATAATAATAATTATTATATTATATTATGCTAATTGTAAATAAATAAATAAAATGATTTTCTTATTTTGAAGATCTGTTTCGCTTCGTTAATAATCAACCTTATTACCAACCAACCAACCAACTTATTGCATAATTTCGTAGTGGGATTCTCGTCTCTAAGCTCTTGTAAAGATAAATAAAATATAATGGAAAGGCATTATATGTTCCACCGAATGAATTGTACGTAGATATGTAGTATTCAGCAATATTGAGTTAGCGTGTAATGATTGTAGTAATTAAGTTGCATCAATCGATAATACCTCCTGAGCTACCTGTACAGATATTCAAGAGCTCAAGATTGCAAAGGGGCTAGCGCTTGGCGACATATTAACCGAAGTTCACACTATCATACAGAGATGTGAGTATTTTTTTTCAGTCAATTTAGACAACGTTGTGGGGAGGCGTGAAGAGATATGTATGAATATATATAGATATATAAACTAATTGATCAAGTTTTGTTGCAGTGAAGCTGCCGGCAGAGATAGTGGTGTCGCTAGTGTTGCAGATGGCAGAGTCGGAGGCGCGGCTAAGTAGCGGCTGCAGCGAGCGCGCCGAGCTGGCTGCGCTGGTGGCCGCTTTCCGTGATGCGAGACAACTCACTCCGCCAGTGATGCAATGAATACCAACGAGCTCCCAGAACATTGTTATTGCATGGTTAACGGAAATGTTTGTGCGTCAACTTTAACACTAATGGTCCAATAAAAGCCCTATGTATTAAGTTGTTTTTATGGAGTAAATTAGGTGTGGTCGGAAAAAATATTTTTGTACTGTTCAGTACTGCAAAAGTTTATTTCTAGAATAAATACTTATAACTAAGTCTACTAACTGTATGAACTTATAACATATAAATATTTACAACATTACAACTAGCTCCCTTAAAATTACATAGGTATCTCAGCCTCAAACATCGATCATACATACATCAATAGGCAATTTTCAGTCGTAATAGTAATGTTTACAATTTGGGTGTAGTTAGCCGAAGAAGTTGGAGACAAGACTGTTGAAGGAATTGGTGAGCGAAGCGAAGATGCCTGGCTGCGACGCGGCCGAGGGAGGTGGTCGCGGCGGCAGCACGGGCCGGTAGTATGGCCCGCCATCTATGCGCTGGAAATACACCATTAATACCATTATATATAAATACATACTATATAAGCATCTTTATTAAAAACCTTATTTCAAATTGTTTCTCCGCATTATCTCCCCACGAATCTCTCGGTCTGGGCGCACCATTATCACTCTATAGAGTAAAATTACTCTGTTGTTTGTGTCATTTTACAGGTCAAACTAGATTAATAAACCCTTAAATAAAGAGCCACTTTAAAACTACTACAACGGATTTTTATGCTGATTTCGTCGTCAGTTAGATATTATTTCTAGGAAGGTTTATATATGTATAAATAACTATATACAGTGTTAATCACAGAGCGAGACATTTTTTCCCAACTTTTTACGGAACTCTGTGTTATTTCCTTGTAGGTATCCGATACGATTTTTAAATGAGTCTGAAATAACTTACTCTTACTTAAGTACCTCATTAGATAATTATGGAAACTTACCAGTATTTCCTGCTGTGGGACTAATTATTCAAGCTTTTGTTACATGCATATACACACATTACCACTTTCACAGGTGAGGCAGAGAGAGGGAGAGAGAGAGAGAGAGAGTAGAGTAGCTGTTTTAAGATTAAGTTAATTTCGTTATGTACATAATCATCTATAGATAGGTTGTAAAAATCGTCTAACACGTGTTATCAATATCTATACTAATTTAAATATGAAGGGGATGAAATTTAAAATCGGCCACTGTTTTTAGAGGGTAAACGGAAACCATTGTTGTTGGTCGATTGTATTTGAGCAGTACGATCGTTGTTCAAGTACCTAATAAAAGAACAAATTCACCTAAACAAAACCTGAGCTTGTTCGAAGTACCTTACATCGGGTAGATAGCAATAATAAATTAAAATCAATTTCAACTTCAACGTGCATTTAACATTATAAGTAGAATAGATATGCACAAATTTTTATTAATATAATTTTAAAATATGTTCTATACATGAATAACTCCAAAAATACTTATTTTCTTTTTTTGTACTTAGCGGTGATTAGAACACTTAGAAATTACTTCCTTGGCACTGAATTAACAAAGCAAACCAGGAGTTATCTTTATAGCTATTGGATTATAGGCAATGAGCAATTATACATGCAATGGCCTCTGTCTCGCCTGAGCTCGATGAAACAAGCCACACCAACACCGAGATATTTTATTGTGCTTGTTATCAATAGATAGTTCTATGACTGACTTCGCATGGATTGTCCCCATACATACAAGAAATTTCCAGAATGTTCGTTCTGGTATTTGCTTAGTACTTCTATTCGTCGGCTGTCTGGTCTAGTGGTTAAAGTTCCTGACTGCAAAATCTGAGGTTGCGGGATTGAATTCCGCTGAGGGCAGATATTTGTGTGAACACGAGTATTTCGTACCTTAGCCTTGGATGCCTATGTATATATCTATCTATATGAGTAATATATTGTTACCATAACACAAGCTTTACTTAATTTGGGACTAGGTCAATTTGTGTGGAATTGACCTAAGGTATTAGAATGATTGCGCCACTACGTGTTATAAAACAAAGTCCACCTCTGCGTCTGTCTTTCGGTTGCTCGTGATAAACTTCTAAGCTACTGAACGAATTTTCCTGCGGTTTTCACGGATTTTGTATAAATTGCTTGAAATATGGTGCTAATTAGGTATTAGCAATATTCACAAGTCGTGTGGGAGATTTCACCAGGAACGTTACATTAATCCATTTGGGACATAACAAAATAATGTACCCGAGTGAAGCTGGGGCGCTATATGGAGAAACTAAAGACTGCTATTATGCGGCCCACCACGCGGTATAATAAATAATTAATTGTTCTCTCTTCTATATCTCGTTCATTAATTTGGCATTTGGTGATATGTTTAAAATATTTTGAAATACCCAAACATTAACCTTACTACCTATGCTCGAGGCATAAAACGCTTTTAAAGTCTATTTGTATTAAACGGTCGACTGTAGAGTAATATTAGGACAGTATCAGTTTTCGGGAAACACGATGGCGCTGGGGCTGGGGGTGACGGTGGGCTTGAGGGTCGCCCTAGCGCGTGTAGGCACCCGCGTGGTCCCCGCGCCGCGACTTCCCACGTACCCCTACACCAACAAACTACGTCACACCGCTCACCATTGCTTTTCTGCACAATATCTTACGTTATTCATACATATTTTTTATTATATGTTTTATTTACAATAGTTATTATGTTAGTTTTTTCTGTACATATTAAAAGGAAATGGTTATTGAGTATGTAGTTGTTCGTATTTACAGAAGCTGTTGATCCACTTACCTTAGCTGAATGTAAAGTAATATTGAGTAACGTTGGGTGGTTGTCTATGACGATGAACTCTACTTCTTGCGGCAAATAACCTTCAGAATTAACCTGGAAAGAATATTGGCGATTGATTAGTGTCGTATCAGTTTTGTAGATAATAAGGAACTCTCTAGATCCTTTTAGTATGATGTGAGAAATACTTACATCCAATTTGTAAGTACCGGGTAGCAACATACGCCAGAACTCTCCGTACTTGGTTGTGTGGTAGGTCACGTCACGGCCCTTTACTCGTACACTAGCGCGCTCCACAGGGTTGCCATTTTCGTCCATCACAAAGCCGTGCGCGCCCCGGTGGACCTCGGCCAGGTATTTGATCAGCGACTGGATAAGGTGCTTGCATTAATCTACTACTAATAATAATTATTCAAAAGGAAGGATATTAAAATAAAAATGGCGCCTCTGATATACTAAAACGAATGAACTAACTGTTCGTTCCCTCTGAACTCCTGACGATTAAATATTTTACATATGTAATGTACCCAACCTTATGCACTTTGGGTATGGTTGGATACAAGGAACTGAGGGTCAGGAGGGATCTTGCATTGGTATCATTACTGTTTGATATAATTGTTTTGTCCTATGCAGCGTATAGGTACCTACTTGTACCTACTTGCTGTGTGTATATCTTATCGAGTGAAAACGATCATCAATCAGCCTTATCTAAGCCTGTTCTGTGTAAGCTACGTGAATAAATACTACGTATGAAGTCACTATCTTGATATTATACCAAACCACTCGTTGGAACACACCAAAATGTTTACGCGACGTCTGTGCTTTGTTTTATTTTGCGTGTTTTTAAAGGAAGTTGAATCAAGGGAAGCTGTGGCGCACTTAGTGTCTGGGAATATAACTGGAACAGTGTTGTTTACCGAGACAAATGCTGGCCTAAATGTAACTGGCCGTATAACGGGGCTACCTCCTGGCAGATATGGGTTCCACATTCACGAATTAGGAGATACAAGCACGTGCGACGCTACTGGAGCACACTTCAACCCGGAGGTGACCAACCATGGAGGAAGGGACCATCAAGTGAGGCATGTGGGGGATCTAGGCAACGTGGTCTTCGAAGGACTACAAAACGCAGAGGCTAACATAAACTTTGTGGATCAGTACATCAGCCTCCACGGTCAGAACAGCATCCTAGGACGAAGCCTTGTTCTTCACGCCCAGGAAGATGATTTAGGGCTCGGCAATCACGAGACATCTCTAACGACGGGCAACGCCGGAGCACGAGTTGCTTGTGGAGTCGTCGGTATCAAATCACCGGCTGGACCTTGGAATTCCGGTGTTGGTCTCACTCCATCTATAGTGCTTTTAGGTTTAGCAATGATATTTGTACGTATCTAAGGTTATTTATATTTAACTAACGACGCACTGATGCGTCAACACCATCAACAGCCAAATTTAATATATGTCATTTATTTTACACTAAAATTTTGGGCGAGTAATGACGTAGGTACTAGGTACCTATCACATTTAATATATGATGACCAGCAAGAAGAAAAGCTAAAGTAACATTGAGCTTTGAATACCTTTCTGTATTGCATTGGGCGTACCTGTTTGTTGTCCTGCCAATATTTGGGTAGCTCGTGCGCCGGTGGATATTTACAGCAAGATATTTCTAATGTCACTTCCATGCATCCATGCCATAAGTAGTTGTAGTCTTGCATTCCTCCTGAAAGTACACATTATTAAGACTTCTGATATCGCCTATATATTGTTATAATAATATATCCTCACGCCTTCCCACAAGGGTCCCCGAAGGGGTAGGCAGAGGTGTATAGGTAATACCCATACACCCACTTTCCGCCAGAGGTATATTAGGTGCCGACGTGACAGATGGCGAGTCCATCGCCGTTACTCAAGCACGACTATACATACGCCTTTGAATTTCTTCTCAGACGTATGCAGGTTTCCTCTCGATGTTTTCCTTCACCGTAAAGCTCGTGGTGTGACTAATCACTGTACTTAAGTTCAGAAAAAACTCATTGGTACAGTCGGGATTCGAACTTGCAACCTTTGCGTCGCAGGCAACTGCTCGAACCACTCGGCCACCACGGCTTTATTATTATTATTATATATATTGTTCATTTTATTATTATCAATCCAGTTCTTCAAATAAACCACTTTCGCCTTTTCTTTCTTTTCACGGCAAAATCGAATTTGATATGTAAGGAGAGGTGCCTACTGATAATAAAGAGATAGGTAGATATTTTTTAATCCTTTTAAAATATCAAAGTTAAAACTAAACCCGCCAGTCATTATGTTGACTGGCGGCTTCTTACTATCTATCGCAATGATCTCCATCAACAATTACATTATAATAATCTACCATATATTCGAATGAGTTTTTTCTGAACTTAAGTACAGTGATTAGTCACACCACGAGCTTTACGGTGAAGGAAAACATCGAGAGGAAACCTGCATACATCTGAGAAGTAATTCTAAGGCGTATGTATAGTCGTGATTGAGTAACTTGAGGCACCTAATATACCTCCGGCGGAAAGTGGGTGTGTGGGTATTACCTATACACCTCTGCCTACCCCTTCGGAGACCCTTGTGGGAAGGCGTGAGGATATTATTATTATTATTACCGTATATCGTGCAGCATGCTCAAGATACCTTAATATTTTTCAAGATAAATATGCCCAACATATTATAACTCTGAGGATATTAATATGACTCGTGATTTATTTAATTGTAAGTGTTTTGATAAATATTTAACAGGATACATGGGTGACGAACTTCTTATATTTAAAAATGACAAACACCTCTGAAGCACTGATTAGATTGGTGATTATACTATACTATCAAATTCAATTCTTTAAGTGCTTTACGAGCTTAACTAAAATGCGGATATATTAACCTGTTAGTGGATACCAGGCGGCTCCGTTAGTGATGCCATTCTCGAAGCGTGGCGTGCCGGACTTGCAGGAGACGCCGCGGGACATCTTCGCGTGGTTGTTGGAGTAGGTCAGGGACAGGTGGCGGAACACGTCGTCGTCGGGCGAGATGGAAGGCGAATGAGCGTAGCTCTGGAACACTGCGTTTAGGGGATATGTGGACAGAAAACAACGTATTAATCCATGTGGAATATGGGGGTAGGTACCACGACGTTCTATTGCCAAATAGTTTAGAGTGCGAAAGGGACAGATTTATAAATGCCATAATAAACTGTCCCTTAAACATTCATGATTTATGATTGCAATAGCACGTTCTGGTCCCTAATGTGATGACAAGATACGTGTGGAAGATACCTCACCAGAGCAGAGTACAGACGATCTGCATATTCCTAGTAGGCGTGAAAGTTAAAACAAAATTTTTAGTTATGATGTTTTTGTGTAGTTATGATTTTGATACTCGCGTATTTGTATTGTAATGACTTGAATTACACATTTATTGACATAACTATGAGCTTAACATCAACTAGCTGCCTACACACGCGACCCTACATACTTTATATAACACTCTACCGCAAACACTTTTATGCTATTTCACATGCTTTCTGATCTCAAACTCTTCAGTCGATAAATACCTAACCTTTATTTGATGTAGTCAAATAAAAATGTAATGCATTGTAACTTACTAGCATTTGGTGTGTTGTCGAAGGGATAGGAAGCAACGAGCGCGCCTCCATGCAGCGAGCCGGAGAGTGCAAACTGTATCTTGCTGATCCATTCCTTGACTGCTTCAGTCTCTGGCTGTGATTGCTTTGTGTTCGCTTTGAAGTAGTCCGGGAAGTTGCGGTTCAGGTCGTATCGTCGGGCGTTGTGTCTACAAAGTTATTTTGATGCTAAATGACTTGCAATTAATACGTTGGTACAGGCTCCCGCAGATTATATTGTACCTACTTAAAGCGTATATCCATAGAACTCCCCCGGTCTTTAAGAAGGGTGTAAAATGGTTTTGTAGGGAAGTTACGTGAGCGAAATTGTAGTTTCGGCAGGATAGGATTTTCGTTAGCATGTTTCATCTCAAGGACCACTATGAATGACTGACAACACCATTATAATGAAAATATAATTATATTACGAAACATCCGTGTGTCAAACGTAATATCCTGCTATTTGTAAATTAAACAACAGTAGGTATGCACTACTTTTCATTCTGGTGGTTTTACAATGAACCAAATCATACAATAGTGAAATGTAAATTGCATATACAATTATGTTATTCGTTATAATACTTCAGTGACATTATTACCCAGTAATGGACTTACCTGCCATGGATTGTGTCGCACTGCCCCTCTTGGGAAATGGCAAAACCATCGGGATTCATTGAAGGCATTAAATGTATTCTTGTGTTGTCCAATAGCCACTTGATGTAAGGATCTGAGTCGTACGACGTCACTAGGTACTGAAAATTAACACATTTATTCGTTTAGCAAAAGATCCATGAAGGACTTACCAGCTTTGTGTAACTTGCAATCTACACTTGAAGAGGATCCAACATATTAACTATAAGTATTGTTAACCTTCGAGATTATATTTGATTTGACCAAATTGGCTCGCTCTGTTGAGAGCGAAGATTTTTGCTAGAACGACATCATATTAATCATCATGAGTTTTGCAAGGATGGTCGCAAGCCACCGCACGTGTGCCTACAGGTCACACGGACCAAGTGCTTGTTTACCTAAGTGCTATAAAAGAGAAAATAATGTTCCTGCCTCCACTCAACTCTACTGATCTCCATAAGTAAACTTTTTAATTATCTTACTTGTATGAGATGCAACAGCAGTTCTCGACCTACAGCCTCGTTGCCGTGGATGTTGGCGACATACTTCACGTCCGGCTTGCCGATCATGTGCTCGTAAGGAGAGGCCGACACGACCATCACCCATAGATCTCGACCTGGGACGGCGGATATAAGGCAATCAAAGCATGTTGTTATAATAAGTCATTTGAACCATATGCCTACAGACTTTTAGCTTCTTTATGTATTCTCTATCGTGCCATCGTATTGGATCAAATAAGTTATTCTGTGACATTTGCCTCATTGGCACATGTCCGTTGGATTTTAATTTGAAATCAGTATTTTGTTTGCTTTGATCTGTAAGTCTAGACCAAACTGGAGCCCTATTCTCTCATACCCGGTAAGGGAATCGGCGTGATGATATGTATCTTTGGCTCGAACAAAATTCTTAGTTTCACTATCGCTCCTACGCAGAACTCACCTTGCACAGACTTCCCGATGGAGTATAGGGCAGTAAGAGCGGGATATTTGGCGGAGACAGCTCGCAGGTACCTGGTTAGCTGATCATGGTCATGGTAGGTGAATTCCAGGTCCGGCCTGCCGTCGCGAGCTTCCACCTCACCTTGATTCGTTGGAGACGCTCCTACAACCGATGAAAATATATTATTCTTCATATCTTTACGCCTTCCATAAGGAGTCGGCAGAGTGATAAATCTTAGCAAAAATAATGTTACCGCACACCAGAGGCATACCTACGGGTTACACTCTGCCATTAGGCACAGTTAAAAAAGTAGTGCATTTTTTACTGGCACGTGCTTTACATTTGAATATTTTATTGAGGCATCGACTATTATGTTATTTTATTTTTATACTGATAATGATGTGCTACCATTTTTTATTAACTACATACATACATATACATATCATCACGCCAAGTCCCTAGCGGGGTAGGCAGAGAGTATAGAGCGCCAGTTCTCTCTAGACTTACATACCTCTTTCGCTTCGTCCACATTCATCAGTCTCTTCATACATGCTCGTCGGTTTCGAGTACTCTTAACGTTCCCGTCCTTCAGAGTCCGATCTATTTGATCCAGGTAGTTGGAACGTGGCCTTCCTCTACCTCTTCTTGCACACTTTTGCTTTGTATATCTGTTTCGTCAATCTTTCTTCACTCATCCTTTATATGTGTCCAAACCAACGTAACATGCCTTTCTTCATCTTTACAATCACACCCTCATTCACGCCAGTTGATTTGCGAATCTCTTCATTGCGGATTCGATCTAAAATCGTTACTCCGCACATTTTTCGAAGAGATTGCATCTCAACTGCATTCATAAACTAAAATATGTTTTTTATCGACCAGTTTATTATTACCGATTATGAAAGAGAACAATGAGCGTACTACAACTATTTCAATTGGTAAAATTTTGGAACGATGCCATATTCCCATAATATGGTATAGGTAATGAATACAAACATATATATATATATGTATATATTATGTTCATGAATTCCCAAATTCAATTGGCGTGTCGGTTACTGCCGGGTTATCAATGCTGATATTATTGGCAGTTCCAAGAACACGTTTGAGTAAACGTCATTGGGTGGATCTGATGCAATCTTGCAACGGTAATAACTATTCCGGGATATTATTTTTATCCAGAGAGATATTTGACGGCTAGATAGGCTAACAGGTTCCCCGTTGGCCCAGTCGAACACTGTCTGATTCGATTTTTCATTTATAATTTTATTACTTCTGGTTAATTAGAAAATATTACCTTGTATGTGTATGTAGCATATTTAAAAGCATCGTTAGAGTACCTGCTATGAAACTGGTATCGTCAGTTTGTGCACGCGTTGCTCCAAAGAAGGTCAACAGGAGGAAAATGCGAGTTATCCTCGCAATGCTTATCCTGGTCATCTGCAAAATAGAAATGATTAATTATGACTGGAAACTGATTTAGTAGGTACTTATTAGGTTAGGGAAATAATGAATTAATATCATATAATTTGGCAACATTGGAAATACCACATATTCACAGTCATTGGTACCTACATGACGAATAAGCTTACGCAAGGTTAGTAAATATGTATACGAAAGTAAATCTATTCTACGTCGCCAATATTTCTTGAGTAAATTGTTATTCAAACAGAGTTTCGGTGTGTGCATTAGAATGCTGCTTTCTTTTTAAGCGTGGTGTTTGGAGCGCTCCAGTTGCGCGCGCGCAACCGGTCGCTGTGAAGGTTACTAGGTCAGTGGACCGGAGTCGTCATATTAATTCCAAAATTAAGCATTTTTTTACCTTCATGATGATTAATATAAAAATAATAATAATAATATATCCTCACGCCTTCCCACAAGGGTCCCCGAAGGGGATTAATTAATATCAAGCTAATAAAATAACATTCTCCTAAATTTCTTGTTTATTCATGTAATTGGTACAAATATATAAGTACCATTACACAGGGTAGGCAGTGAGTCTAGAGTGCTAGCCGTTAGTTCAGTCTAGACTTACAGACTCGTAAGTTTCTATATACTCGCAGGTTTCGAGTACGAACCTACTCTTGAAATTCCTAAACTTAATTGTTCGATGGCATTGGTAATAGGTATATATTTCTAACAAACGAGCCACTGAAGCATTTATCGTAAGTAGCCTGCCAGCAGCATCTAGGGTATAACTGGGGCGTTTCTAAACTTGTTCTAAGGATAGCAGCAGTATCATAATTACCTATAAGGAAAGAACTGTTCCTCTTTCTGCCAGAACCAATTTTCTTCTAGTTGAGTTTTCTGAAAACTTGTCACCACAGTGCTTCAGTAAACAAAAAGGTATAAATGTCTTTTTTATAAGTGGTGCTGAACAGAATAATGAAGTAATTTTATCTTGAAATACTTAACGAGCCGTGGTGGCTGAGTGGTTCGAGTGCCTGCTACACAAATATTGCAAGTTCGAACTCGTAAAGGCACTGTCACAGTTGGTACCAGTGAACTTTTCTGAACTTAAGTTCTTTAGAGATTAGTCACACCACAAGCTTTACGGTGAAAAAAAACATCGAGACGAAATCTGCATACGTTGAGCAGAAATTCAAAGGCGTAGGCATGTATAGTCGTGCTTGAGTAACGGCGATGGAGTCATCATCTGTCCCGTTAGCACCTAAAACACCTCTGCCTTCCCTTTCGGGGACCCTTGTGGGGCGTGAAGATATATATATAATTCATGGAAATATCTTAAAACTCAAACCAAGCCAACTGAAAAGTCCTGTAATAGAGGTGTCAGCGATCGATATATGTGTACAAACTTATATCGATAAATACTTAACACCTTAGCAGGCAACTGACTGACAATATGCCCTTCACATAATATGCCCGACCAGCCATACCAAATCAAATCAAAAATCGTTTATCGCCGTGAGGGACACAAGGACACGTCTTGTAAGTATTAAGTATAAAATTACCGTTACAACCGTTTCCAACAGCAAAACCTGCCAGGAGAGGAAACGGCGAAACAAGAGCTTTTCTTTTTTAACATTGGTTTAACTTTCTGCCTTTTTATTGGTTTTGGTTACGTAGTTATATTTCATGTACATTTATGATTGTTTGCAAAAGTAACAATTCATTGCCATGCGTGGCTATTTAAAAATATACTTAGCTATTGTAATTTTTTGGATGAATTTAGGTTTGATGATTGTTTCAAACTCTCAAAACTAGCTGTTTTATTAATATTTGTGTATAAGTAAGTGGGTATGTAGGTGTTCTGTCTTACCGAATCTTGTAATTAAGGTGTGTACCTAGTTATTTGTTTTTTTTTTCGAAATTTTGACCGGTTTTCTGAAGGCCAAGTTTGCTAGAGGGCAATTAATTTCAGATTCAGATAATGCATATGTATATTGTTTGTAGGTATTATCCATATTATGTTGTTCATAAAATGTTCTGATATTAACTTAAATGTGCAAGCTAAAATTGTATAACAAAGATATTGCTGCTATATTATATATACGTACACTATTAGCTGCAAATTTACTTGACCCTCTTCACAATCACGCGGATTAATAACATATAGTACTATTTAAGCATCTCCGATCTCTGTACGTAGAAATTGCTGTAGGTGCGTTTATTATCTCTTAGCAACCACTTAATAATCGACGCGAAATTTGGACATAAGTACAATTCAAGTTATAATGGTTACCTACTGCCTGGCATCGCACAGGTGCAATTAAGACGAAAAATTTACTATATTTTGTGTTTGTAAGTAAAGCCTTCATAAAAAATATCAAAGTGACGGTCACAGCCTTAGCAAAATATTTTTTTCTTGTCTGAAATTCCTCTCAAGCGCTTAAATCTATGGAGGGCGAGAGAGACGATGTTTTTCATATAGGTAACGCAAAATTCACGGTGTTTCGTTATTTATTATTATTATATAATTTTTATTCTAGGATATGAGACTGTACCTATATGGGACTGTACCAAATACCTGCGTATTTGGTACAGTCCCATATAA
The DNA here is from genome assembly GCA_016069955.1 of Drepana arcuata. Lineage (NCBI taxonomy): Eukaryota > Metazoa > Arthropoda > Insecta > Lepidoptera > Drepanidae > Drepana > Drepana arcuata. The sequence continues at coordinate 30,247 of JACCPG010000585.1, forward strand.
AATCATTTTATTTAATTTACTGCATAAGATCGCGATCGCAACGGTTTAGTCAGCTTTCCTTCCCCTGCCATGGCACATTGACCCTGATAGTGAACAGCCGCTAAACGCTGAGAAACTTTCATTTTCAAATTACCAAAACGGTAAACAATAAAAATGAATACTCACAGGTATTCTACTAATGGTTTCCCGTGTATCGACTTAGGGTCAAGCTTTTAAATATTATTACGGAGGTGTGAAAGTTATTTGTCGCAATCCCATACTACTCTCCATTTTAAGGGAAGCTTTTGGATAAAACGATATAATTCTAAACTTTCTTGGGTATGCCTATTTATATATGTTATAAACACAAAAGCTTCGAAAGAAAAGGTTGTGCTAGCAGAAGTAGAAACCGTTTGTTTCTTATGCTGATATTACAGGTATTTTTGCTACAGACTAAAGGATCGGCAACGCACGAATGGTATTTAAAGCGCCTATACGTTAAGGTAACCGCGTACCATCAGCCGATTCGTTTTCCACCTTTGCTGTATAAATAAGGACAACCTAAAAGCCTGGAACGGTAAATGTATACTGCTTCGTTACTGGTATAATAACATTTATAGCGACAACAAACGTTGCAGTGCACATTTCTGCGAGAAAGTTGGAATCGTATATCATTTGAATAATTGATACGCCACTATTAATAGCTACGTTCTCGCTGCGAATACTCATTGAATTGATAAACGGTTGATAATCGTTAATAAGTACAGAAATCACATACGTATAGGTAGGTACAATATGAACTATGAACCCATTGTATTATTTTGATACCATTTTCATTATGACAGCATACCTTAACTTTAAGTGCTCGTAATAACTTTTAAGCGGAAATTACAAACTTATCACAACTGTTTTAACAAACGCTATAAACTTCATCTATAATTTTCCTATGAGAACGTGCCATTTATTTAACATTTCCCGTGTCCCATAAATTAAAAAAAGTTTTTGAATTCGAATACCAATTTGAGATTTAAAATATAGGTAGATTTATAAAACGTTTATGGACTAACCTTGGCTGAAGTAAATCCTGAACTAGGTAAGTACACGAATTGTTGGTTTCATTTATAATAGTTCCTGATATCACTGTTACGATGAGGTTCAGTTCGTGAGGTGCACTGTGGTAGTCCTAGCTGAGAAGCGAACTCCACTCGACTGGCTGGCCTCGGTCGGCGGTGAGGCGCTCGCTCGCTGGCACGCAGAGCGTCATCTGCGTCATACCGCCTGCCTGGCACACGACCGGAAAGTGCTTTCTCTCCCAACCATCCAGCTAAACTTCCCTTTAACGCGGAGCATTAAGATCTATTTTCTATTTTCTCCATTCACAGAAATGGTTCGAAGTATCGATGGAAGTATTTTCTACTCTATCGAATACCAAATAGGTGTGAAAATCCAAATCCAGTTTGGTTGCGGCAATTATGTATTGGTAGTATTCCCACCTTGGGTCTCATCTGGCACTTTTCCCGCGCTTCAAGTTTCGTTCTCGACAGTTACCCGATATTTAATATCAAGTACCATTTAATATTATCTGACTTCCCGCGAGAATATACGAAGTGAAAAGTAATAACCGCCATGTAACTTATATTTTATAACTTTCATGTATAGGTGTATAAGGTGACTTTCGCTATTTACTTAAGCTAATATTAATTTGATATAAGCTACTGCCACATCAGTGAAGAAAAAAACATCAGATAATAGGAAGATTTTTTTACTAAAATTCAACATAATTTTCCTTCTTAAGGAGCCCTGGGATTCGAACGAGCAATATTAATTACTTTTTTAGGAAACTTGCAAACGACTACTTTTACCAGCTAACTAAGTTATATAATATAATGACTTAAAAATTATATATTATTATATTTTTCTCTGTTGAATGAAATTTCAAAATATTCATATGCGCGAATTGCTATACAGAGGTGTGACAATCACTACTTTTCACTTTAGGTGGTAAAATGACGGATGGCGCATCTTAAAATAGTTTTGCACATCACAAAGAAAATATAGCAGTTGTCATCTAGATGTTGTCGGATATTATGATTGTGAATGACGATGCAGTAAAACATATAGCTCAAAGACAACTAAATGACAATATTAAGCTGGGTAATATTCATTCCGAAGCTTTGTTTTGTGTTTTTTTTTTTCGGGAAATATTACGTAGTTAGATTCTACACGTATAGCTTTTAGTTTACATGAGATTTTTATGCGAAATTTGGTAAAAATAATATCAACTTAGATTGTTTTTTTGCCCTTCTACATAAAGGAACAGATGTCCTATTTTATGAGACACTATATATATCCGAGTTGAAAAAGTTACCAGTTAGCCGCGGGTTTGATTTGCCCTTAATATATCAGAGAGCCTTCGGGGAATATTCGGTCTCTAGTTTAACTGATTTAAGGAAGTCCCTTGAGCTAAAAGGCTAAAATTAGATTCAGCCCACGCGTTTTTAAAGCTCATTGAATGGCTCTCCAAAGCCCTGATAACCATGTTGAATCGTACGGACATTGTATAAATTGTTTGTTATAAAACAAAGGGAAGGAATGACCCAGTTTTTCATCAGTAGCCCCATGAATAAAAAATAATATAATATAAATATTTCCTTCATGTCCAATATGTTCGTTGGAAGTATTTAAAAGAAAATGAAAAATAAACCTTAAAGAATTTAAAACACAATACCAGTTCTATGTTATCACCTAATTGTAGCGACTGAACTTAAGTATGGTGATCAGTAACACACAGGTTTATGGTGAAGGAAAACATCGATATGATACCTGCATACGTTTGAGAAGAAATTCAAAGGCGAGTGTATAGTCGTGCTTGAGTAACGTCGATGGACTCGCCATCTGTCATTGGCACCGAAAATATATCTCACGCGGAATGTGGCTGAGTGGGTACTACTTACTTATACACCTCTGCCTAACCCTTCTTGGGAAGGCGTCAGGTATATACATATATTATTGGTATACCTAATAGTGATGGCTGAGTGGTTCGATTAATTGTCTGCAACGCAAAGATTCCAAGTTCAAATCTTTTTCTTAACAACAGTTAATAATCACGCTGCTAACAAGACGTGAATAAGATAGGATTACGAAAAGGACGCTCACAGTACATTTATAATTGGCATTACAAAACAAAATTTCCCAAATAGTGTGAAAGAAAACAAGGAAATAACCTATATTCTACAGAATTCTGAGGATCGTGTCTGATTTATACCAACAGCTAGTGAAAATAGACATGTTCTCTCACCGAGTTGTAGATGGGTTAAGGTCGCGAGTAGGCCTTGACATTTTAACATTGATAGGCGGTAGGTACGAGCCTTTAGTACAAAGGCGTTGCAAAGGAAAAAAATGAGAATGCAAATATCGTTAACAGATTAACATTCGTCCTTGGCTCTAAGATCGGTTCCTGTAGCCATAATTCTTACCTATAGTAAAAAAGTCCAATGTACTTAATAGAAAAATATCTATTTGTTACATAGCAATGATAGCGTGTTCATCTAGAGCAGCGCCTTACACCTTTTTACTCGGCGTCGCACTTATTTCCTTATATTGTTTTAACTTCACAAGGGTCCAAAGCAAAGCTGTAATAGTACTTACATTCCGCTAGATGTGTCAATAAGTAAAAAATAGGACCATACAAAAAAGGCATATGCATCCCACTCAAAGGGACAATAGCTTAAGGTCTTGTCACACTACCCATAAAATGACACTCTAGAGCCCACGCCCAAGACCAAAACACCAAAAATAATAGATAGGTGCTTATTGGATTCGAATAGAATCACGGCTACAAATATTTTTAATATGAAGTATATCCAATAAATCGTATCATTCTCCAAAGGAAACCCTTAATGCTGTGTCACTTAATGACATATTTTCCTTCCACCGGAGAATTTAATTTTACGACGTGGGCAGTGCATCACAAACATTACGATAGACGCGACCTTGAATTTACTAGGGCGCTACCATACTATATGTACATCTGCATGTAGGGCAGCTATGAGTGGAGATGAGAAACATTCCGAGTGAGTGCGAAGCAGTGGGCCGACGCATGCGCCCTCAACAACGAGGTATCGATCGGCGGCTTTGGCCCGCCCCCGAGCTGCGCGTGTCCGGGCCTGCCCTCCCCAGCGGCCAGGGCGCGCAGCCCCGCGCGGGGCTCGGCCTCGAAGGCATGAGCAGGGTCCGGGCGCGACCCTCACATTACGTAACTAACGCACAGATCGGCGCACAAACAATGTGATTTTATTTCTTCATTATTTTCTACGGTTTTTGATTATACAATTTATAGGATTAGCGTCGTATGTAATATTACGTTAAGTCGCGCGACTATTTTTATTTAGGTGTCTTTTTTAGATGTGTACCTAGTGTTAGGAAGGACTTAATGTTAAATCTCCAATTCTAGTCATTTCGACAATCGAATCAAATCGAGATATTTACAATTGTGTAAATCATTCGATAGTTTGGAGTTGTGTGAGATCGCCGTCAGAAAAGTGACGAGATGATTTGAAGATCGAGGCATCATTTTGAAGACGTAAATTTGTATTCTTAGTATGTTAACAGTGGAGACGACGTACACCCGCCCTAAAAAGGACACTGTGGATGAATTTAATCAGTTATCATAATATTCATTCGATAACCATATATACTTATGTATATATTTGTGAACGTTACCAGAAGAACCTAAAATCACTTAATTGTGCCCCAGCATCATGACCACTGGTGAGTTAAGGTTCCGTCAATTGCTTCCTACTGAAAAGTTTATTTTAATAATTTCAAGTAAACTTACTTAAACCTACAACGGAACAAGGTCAGTAATATATGTGAAAAGTCAAAAATCTATTAAAAATGCTTTAAGTACCTACTCTATCTTGGGATGGATAACAGTTCAACAATTGACCAGTTCTGAAATTATACATACCTATACTTATCATCACGCTGAGCACCTCACGCGGTGGATAGAGAGAGAAGAGCACCTTTTTTTATCTATATTTTTTATACATCAGCATCTTCAAACATGGTCGCCGATTTCGTCGAAACTCTTGACGTTCCCATTCAGTGTTTGATAAGAAATTATAAAGAACATTTGAATTGTACATTGTGACATCACAAGATAGTATGAATGGTGAATGTCCGGTGAGCCGAGTCTACATCCTCTTTCAATTGGATATCGTCTTAATTTAATGTACCTACACTATGCTTTCGTAACAGGCTCACCTATTTGAAAAAGTCTAACAACATAAATAACATACACACAACACACTTTTGGAGACTTAATATCAATCGATTCTATAAAATGACCAGCTATAGCCCGCGGTTTCACCCGCGTTATATTTCATCTTTATATAATAATAATAATAATAAATACCTGGGACAATTCCACACAAATTGACCTAGTCCCAAAGTAAGCAAAGCTTGTGTTATGGTAACTAGACAACGATATATTTACTTATATAGATAGATATATACTTAAATACATAGGACATCCAAGACTAAGGCACAAATATTCGTGTTCATTACACAAATATCTGCCCTCAGCGGGATTCGAACCCGCGACCTCAAGTTTCTATGTATATGTATGTATATATATTTATATGTACTAATATTATAAATGCTCGAGCCCTATCCTACGTATTATACCTATACTAAATTGCAGTACCGACATCATACATACAAGACATCATGCATACAAGCCTTCTTTAAACAATTATATCGAGTCGCCTATGAATCTCGCCTACAAGTCTACAATTATATTATTTTTAGAAGATCCCCTATTCAGTGTTAATTTGTTCATTACTACTGACGCAATTTTAACGTTGATAAACAACCTGGCCGCTGATTGAAGTCAAGTCAGTCCGTAACGAAGCGCGCGCGCCGCGTGTACGTGCCTCCCGCACTAGAAAAACATTTTTATATAAGTTGAGCTAGTCTGCGGTGCAAAAACAGTATATTACATTTTGACTGGCACATTTCAGACAGGCATAGTACAAATTTTACAACAAAATACTTTTTTTTATATTTTAAATCGCGGAAAATAATCATATAATTTTATTCTAATAACGGTCGTTATTTAATGTCGCAACAAATTTCAAACTATTGTAAGCAGTTGCTCTAGAAACTTGTATATAGATCATGGAGAAGAGTGGATCCTTTGCAATTGTAGATATTAACATAAGTGATAAAGACAAGGATAATATAAATTCTTCGGAAGGGAGATTCAACAATGACAACAACAAACAATCCCCGTTCAGAGCTGTTATACAGATTCGTAAGTCTCTACAGCTTTGCGTATATGTATGTGTGTTTTACATATTTATGCTCTTTCACTCATGTTTATCTGATGCACCCTCTGTTAATAATCTATATACAAAAACCTATTTGTATTTGATTAGTATATATGATAGTTTATAAATCACTAAATGCAAATTTCCCACGAATTTCTCTTGAGTGTCGCGTTTGTTTGTAAATCATGTGCATACGCACAATAGAATAGTTCTTATAGTAGTAAATAATAACAACATTGTTTAATTTTTGCGATCACTCCAGTAAGATGAGAGCTATAGAGCAAAAATTATTGACATAATGAACACTGCCTATTGTGCGGTGTCGTGGGAGTCGACTTTGTCACATCCATTTGTTGCGGTGGGTACGTGTAATATAGTAGGTACATGGTTAATAATACTGTGTCGAGCAGGTTGACACAAATTAACTTTAATGTAACCTCATGAATGTTCCTAATCCACATCCCTACTAATATTATAAATGCGAAAGTAACTCTGGCTGTCTGTCTGTTAACTTTTCACGCCTAAACTACTGAACCGATTTAAATGAAATTTGGTACAGTTATAGCCTAGAGCTTGAGGAAGGACATAGGCTACTTTTTAAAAAAGGGTTGTAAGGGGTTGAAATTGGGGATTAAAGTTTGTATGGAAGTTTCGTCATTTTTGAAGCTAGAAGCTTGAAACTTATTTTTTAGGCTCTTGATTACATATAAATAAATATTACATTGAAAGTTTGTAAAAATGTTACCCATGAGGGGAAAAAAAATGCTGCTTAATATCACTTTTCCGCGCGGACGAAGTCGCGGGCACAGCTAGTCATAAATATAATGCACACATGCCTTAATATAAATGGCAGGTGTTTAATGATAACTTGGCCACGGGTCTTCTCGCAGTTTTGAGGAATATATCGGTAACGCAGGAAACTATCCACTTGACTGAACTTTTTTCATCTCATTCACTTTGATAACATACATACATTAAGGGTAGCAACACCTAGAATGTGGCAAATGTTGAAGTCGTTGAACACTTGTTCGTTCATAGGCTATATAGATAACGCGTTCCTTGCGTGATGATTGTGGTCAAAGGCTGGCACGTCCGTTGCTTCCGTCCTCAATATGCGCACGCGCCGGCCCTCGGAGAGAACCTGTCGCGTTACGCCCTGGTAGGCATTGCAATGCCCTGCTGCTTGCCTCTTCAAGTCTATTATATGTAATGTAATAGGACGATACATGCGAAAGAATGGGGTACTTGCATCTCAAGTTTGTAGCGTCCTAGAAAATCTGAAGTTCATCACACCTGCATACATCTGCATACAGCCTGTTGCGTTGCGTTGTTGTAGCACTGCATTAATTATGATTCTAATCGAGCAACGGTGTAGGTACAGCGGAAGCGACGTCCGATAGTATTTTTTTCCGTATGGATGGAACAATACGCAAGAATTGTTTCGACATTAGATATCGTTGTATTCATCTAAAATTTAAATAATTTCCTACTAAGAATATATATGCGAGGGCTAAGAAATGGACTGCGATGTCGCTTTAAATAGTTCAATCAATGATTGCTTGTCCGAATAGTCGAAAAATCAAGGATAGAAAATATTAAGAGACTCAAAACGGCGAGCATGTATGAGATTTTTTAAATGTGAATAAACTGAAATAGGTTCAGATCCCTCCTTTGCTACATCCCCATTCATTTACTCTCTCTCTCTCCCTGTAATGATATGACTTTATAAACATTTCACACAAGCTTTGTTAGCAGAACGGGATCGCGGCGAGCGTGACTATATCGGATTTGCAACACTACCGGAACAAGTGCACCGCAAATCTGTGAAACGGGGGTTCGACTTCACGCTCATGGTGGTGGGCGAATCCGGTCTCGGCAAGTCAACCCTCATCAACAGCTTGTTTTTAGGAGACCTCTATAAAAATAGGAAAATGCCAGATGTTACAGGTGAGGATAACTTGCTGATAGTCACACAATAAGTTAGTTGACACTGTGCAGTTTTAAATATTGTTTTTAATTATTAGACAGAATAGAAAAAACGACGACAATCGAAAAGAAAACAATGGAAATAGAAGAACGCGGAGTGAAGCTACGACTGACGATAGTCGACACGCCGGGCTTTGGGGACGCAATAAACTGCGAGGATTCCTGGAGGGTTTGCTCCGCGTACATAGACGAACAATTCCGACAATATTTCACAGACGAGAGTGGCCTCAACCGACGCCACATGCAGGACAATAGAGTCCACTGCTGCCTTTACTTTGTTCCGCCGTGGACTCACAGGTACTTAATTACTTTTGGTATTAAGTATGGTATACGTGATTTGCGATATAATACCTCTCGCGATTGCGATATTAGGTTTATTAATAATTGGTATTATGACCCTACTATTTGTTTAACTTATGTCTAAAGCAAGGCACAGCTGGTAGATGATATATGTGCCTCTACCACAGAATACATAATAGTACTACGAACTGCCTCTAGTAAGAAGATGTTATTGCATCTAGGTTTGTTATCATTTAGTGTTGCAGCAGTAGAGTGGATAGGCAAGTACTGGCTATTTAGGTCACGGCTGGTCGGGTTCGGTTGGTGATACCGTAGAGTAGATGTTCTTGTATCGAAATAACATTCTTAGGCAATTTCGTGGAAAAATAAGACACGTCTTTCTTGTAACGCAACAAAAGATACGGTTTCATTCACACAAACATGTCTGCAATATGTACCAGCATTGGAAACAATTAATGCCCCGTGTAAGTTACTTTCAATATCAGTCTCGTTTAGTTTTACAGCTCTGCAAACAGTAATCGTTTCAATGACAATATCAATTGAAATACAATTCGTTGTTAGTCAATAGGTAGGTTTCACTGATAGAACAGATGTTAATGGCTTTATGTGGTATTCATACTTGAACCGAGTTTAATTTTAATGAAGTTATTAGGTACCTACTGAGTGCGATTGATAAATTTTGGGACATTTCAACTTTCATAAATTGTATGCGCTGTCAGAAATTTACCTAATGTAATTATTTATTAAACTAGCGACCCGACCCGGCTTCGCACGGGTGGACATTTATTTTTAAACATTTTGATGTACAAATTATTTTTTTCTTGCAATTAAAATAGCCTATCTATATTAATCAGTGATAATAGAGTATCAAATGGTGAAAAAATTTTTAAAATCGGTCCAGTACTTTTGAGCCAATTCCTTACAAACATACTTAGATACTAATCTTTCCCCTTTATAATATTAGTATAGATAAGCTAGTACTTTGTTTCCCACAGTCTGCGACAAATGGACTTAGAGATGATGAGGCGCCTTCACCGAAAAGTGAACATAGTGGTGGTGATTGCAAAGGCCGATTCTCTCACCGCCGCCGAAGTGAAGAGGCTCAAGGCGCGCATACTTTCGGACTTGGAAGAATATCAAATCCAGGTAGGTACCAACTTTATTCATAGAAACAACTATTCTTTTATGCCTACATAATTCATAGTTTACAACATGCTAACAATATTACATCTTATAATAACAACAAAATTCTTTCACAACCAGAACTTTGTCATCTCTCACAATACAAATACACAGTACTGGCAATGAGTGTCACATAAACAAACAAATACTTTGTGTCAGGTGTATCAGTTCCCGGAATGCGACAGCGATGAAGACGAGGACTTTAAGCAACAGGATAGGGAACTGAAAGCTGCAGCGCCGTTTGCCGTCGTCGCCGCTGACACAGTGCTTGAGGTCGGCGGGAAACGCGTGCGCGGCCGCCAGTACCCCTGGGGCATTGTGGACGGTATTTAGGCCACTTTTCCTGTTAATCAGGCTATGCTATCCTACCAATAACAAATATTAAAGTGTATAAGAATGTATGTCCCACTTACACGCAAAAACTACTGAATAGAATAAGGTGAAAGTTGATATGGAGGTAGTTATTAGCTGGATTAACACATAGGATATATTTTATCCCGGAAAAAAATGGAATTTGATTTCTCTAAATCAAATTTTAGGCGGGTGAAACCGCAGGGTACAACAAATATTTATGTCCAAGCTAAAACCAGTTTCAATCCTGTTTATTAAAATATCTATATACCTGCATGTTCCCAGCAAGGTGCAAATTTATATGAACGATATTTTTAATTCACAGTGGAAAACCCCCGACACTCAGATTTCACGAAGCTGCGCACGATGCTGATCTCGACGCATATGCAGGACCTAAAGGATGTGACACAGGATGTTCACTACGAGAACTTCCGCGCTCAATGCATCTCGCAAATATCACAACACGCGATGCGCGAGAGAGGGTAACGCTATTCAACAATGCATTTACTCTCATACACGCACTAAAGGCAAATGTAAACTAATTTAATACGTTCCTTAGGCAATCACTTCTCATTAATTTTTACATTCTTCTTATATTAAATGCCATACTTTCTTGGTAAGCTTGGATTTTGGACAACAAAGGGAGGTAAATTAAGCCATTACTGTATGTGTATTCCACTCCACCAATCCGTACGGAGACTGTCCTAATTTAAAGAGGATAATTAAAGCTGCTTCAATTTGTTAAATGCGAATATATATCTACAGAAAACTGAAGAGGGACTCGATGGGAAACAACAATGAGGTGGTAATCACAGACACCGACCGTTTGTTGTTGCAAAAAGACGAAGAGGTAAGCAAATTTGAAATATATAAAATTATTACTTAGGAGCCGTGGTGGCCGAGTGGTTCGAGCATCTGCCTGCGACTCAAAGGTCGCAAGTTCGAATCCCGACTGTAACAATGAGT